>JARYHS010002607.1:0-17872 GCA_031002005.1 Vandiemenella viatica
GCTGAGATAGACAAGGCTACAGAATTCAGAATAAGTGATGTCATCCTATTCTCGCGTTTAAATTTGAAATTACATTGCCATTGAAAAATGTATTGCCCACTCAAATGAAGAATAAAACAATAGCCATGATCCATTCAAGGCATTTATCACTAATTGATATCAAGCTGACAATGTCAAAAACAAACTGACAGCAAAAGTGTAATTATCTAATCTTCTGTAGAAATTTCGATTCGATGCTGTTGATTTTTTACAAGTTTTAGAAGTAACTAACTTTTTTTCCTTTTGGTGAGAGCTAATATTTTTTTGCTTCAACTGTAATTTTTGCCGTAAGTCCGTATAACCAGCTGCCATTGTATTATTTTCAACTATTGCGCATTCATCTTCGTCACCATCATTTCAAAGCATGGCATGGTCTTCTCCACTGTGGCTGTGATATTCTTGAGTTCAGGCATCTAAGTTATTGTTATTATCTATGCATCTGAGACATTGCACTCCTAACGATTTTTAAGCCATAATTTTTTTAATTTTTTTTCCTGTCTAAAGCAGTTATATTGTGATTGCTTTATGATATAAATGGATATTAGAAAAAAGATTTTTTAAATAAAAAAGGCTTTTAAATATAAAATGCAAATATCCAATTTAATTTTAAACAAATGATGGTATTAAATGTTTGTATTAAAATATAGATAGATAGAAAGATAGATAGATAGAAAGTTAGGTTCACTTTGATCCCATGTGAGAATAATCTCGGGGATGTGGAACAGTACATACACTTATTAGTAATGTCAATATTACTATATAATTGATAATATTATTATATATTGACAACAAGTTAGCAACAACCCATTACTAGTATAACCAATATCTCCTGTAATCTACAAATACAATCCCGAGTTAATTAATACTTATTATGTGGAATAGTGTATACACTTGTTACCAGCATCTAATAACCAGTTATTTTCTTACCAACCAGTTACCATGATAAGTTTCACTGTTATTTGTGACTACATATTATATTATGTTAGTTGGTATTCATGTGGAACAGTACACACACCTATTAGCAATATCAATTATATTACCAACAACTCATAAGCAGTCAATTACTTAAAAACCTGTTAGTATGATAATTTTTCACAGCAGTTTTTGAGTGCATGCTATCCCATGTTAGTTACTATACATGAGTGAAATTTTGTAAACAGTGTAATTAGTTCATTTGTCAAAAGTTTCAACAGAAAGAAAAACTATATATCATTTTAGTAATTGTCGACAACTTTGTCACCTTCCCCTTCCATACACCATATATACTATTCTATCAGTCATTCTTAGTTACCAAATTCCAAGAAGAAAATTCTTTTATAGAGTAAAATGGGTTCTGAAGCAGAAACTCTTTCAGTTTGGGTAGTTGGTTTTTTGTAGAAAACATTTAATTTCTGCTGGTAATACATTGAATAAGGAAGCTCCAGTAAATGTTAACCCTTTCTGTACAATTGACAGTGATTTGTAATCCTTGTGAATATTATATTTATTCCTAGTATTATGGCTATGTATGTCAGCATTAAGATTGAAGTGTTCAGGATTTTCCACTACAAATGATAGTACGGAGTATACATACTGTGCTGGTATCGTTAGTACACCCAGGTTTTTAAATAGATTTCTGCACGACGTCTGTGGGCTTGCTCCACAAATAGTTCTTATAGCACGCTTTTGCAATTTAAATACCCTGTGTGCTTGTGACGAGTTTCCCCAGAATGAGATGCCATAAGTGAGCAGGGAATGAAAATATGCAAAATATACTAACTTTCTGGTTTCTATATTAGCTATTCTAGATATTACCCTCAGTGAAAATGTTGCAGAATTAAGTTTTTTAAGAAGTTGTTGAATATGCTGTTTCCAGTTCAATTTGTTATCCATATATACAACCAGGAATTTTGTGAAACTGCTTTCATTGATTGCTTTTCCTTCTGATATCACATTATAGGTGTCCTTTGTTTTATTTTTTGTAACAAACTGAAGTAACTGTGTCTTTTCTACATTAAGTATTAGTTTGTTGGCATTAAACCACACGTTGATTTTCTTTATAACATCATTTGCTGAAGCGTCTGTGGGTACACCCATGCCGTGCGAGAATCCTCCCACTCCCTCGCCACGCGCCTCCCACTCCCTCGCCACGCGGAAGTGACGTAGCAATGACGATACGTGTATCTGTTTGGTATTGAGCATGGAGGAAGGAATCAGAGCGGTTCTACATCCAATTGGCAGGTTGGACCAGTAAGTTAGTCCTCGGTACAACCGCTTGGAGCGCTAGCGTCGGCGATAGATCGTCTAGCAGTTATAGAATTCACCGCCAGATATCGCTGTCTCTGGCTGACACTGATCCCACGTGATTGCGATTACTGCTGTTGGGATCTGTACGTTTGTCTGATACCTGGCGTTGCTTTGTTTGTTTGTTATATCAAACGGTATTTTTCAGCTGCAATTACCATTCTTTGAATTTTGGTTCTACTTGTGCCCCGAGTGGAAGAAGTTGTTCGCCGTTATTGTACTTGTTGCAAGTAAGTAGAAGTTTTGTGAGGAAATTAATATTTCTGTTGTTAACCATTGTTGTTATCATTCTGTATAAAATATCAGTTATTTTCTTCTTATTTTTTTTAGAATGCCGTCCTGTCTTGCCTGTGGTATTGCAGCAAGTAATCCACGATGTGCAGTCGAGGGAATATCTTTTCACAGGTTTCCTGTGAAAAGAGAAGCAGTGAGTGAATTGTGGAAGAAGTTGTGGGGAATTGCCGGTGATGTGACAAAGAATTCCTTTCTTTGTTCACTTCATTTCGAAAGAATGTGTTATATGAATCCTGAAAGTAAACATTTGATGCCGTACGCCATTCCAACGAAAGGTAATAGAAATATTATGTTTTTATATTGCCTATGTTTAAAGTGAATCTTTCAGTTTACTCGAGAACACGATACCAATGCAACTGAAATGCAATAACGTTTGATATAACATTTGTGTGCCAACGTCAGGGAGGAAAACGGCGTAAATTTTTAATTTTATCAAAATTTGTTATTGTTTGGAGGCCTAAAATAATATGCGTCCGAGGATATGCATTATCAGCTTTCATTACTGAAGGTATACTGTTTTCGAGTATTGACGAAATATAATTTCCGTAGAGGTTGAATATTTCATTTTTTAAGCTGTGAATTAATGTTTCTCCTTGGTTTGTTAACTGCAATTGTCACTAATAGCATAACACAGAATTGTTCTAGAAGTTAGGGATTTTAGCATTGGTGTCCACATGTGTACCCACATTGTCATTGTAGGTTATTACATTTGCTGCAATTAAAACAATTACTTAAAAGCACAGTTGTAACACTAGTGATGACAGACATATTCACAAGGATTATAATGCTGTCATTTGTTCAAAATAGAAGTCATATATTGAAGGACAAATAAATTCTACAAGATCACAACACATTTTGAATGTCTATCAAGAGATAACATTAAATTCTAGAGGATAACTTAAATACTTATTTTCAAACAACTGTGCAGTAGGATTCTTTTGGTAATGTTGCTTTCTCATTGATGGCACTTGTGTTAGAGCAGTGACTGTACAGGCAACGATGTAACTGGAGACATTGTAGATGTATTCCAAGTAGCCTACATAACATGATCCATCAGTTAGCAGATAATTTTGAAGGAATGTAGGCCTAGCAGAAATCAAAGTTTTTAAAATTTTATGTAGTAGTATTTATTTATAATAGTAGTTACAGTGAATAACAATAGGTAGGATTGCTATCGACACGAGAGAATTAATTTATCAAATTGGCAGTAGGTGGTATAGCTTTTATACAGTCTTTAATGTCTTTCGTTGTTTACATCATTGGCTGTACAGTCACTGCTCTAACACAAGTACCATCAATGTGAAAGCAACATTACCATTCTTTTCAATGGTTTTATCAGTATTTTTTTATTTTATTGTGTATACATCTGTATTCTAATGATTTTGTTGTAAAACATTTCCACAAGAGATTTGCTGGGATCTGTGGAATGTATTGTATGAATACAAATGTTAAGAAGTTATTATTATGTAGATGTATTTAACACCCTTCCTATAATATTAAGTAAGTAATTAACCTTTTTTTTTTTCAAGGTGCTCCACATACAGAATTTCTAATCCAAGTGGGTGATCACTACCCTCCATTTGTTCCTGAACTTGGACCAATAGGTAAGAATTACCTCTTTATAACTGTTATAAGTACTTGGAATTTATCTTCATTCCATGCTATCCTTCCTACTAAATATCACTTTACTAGACATTTTCTTGATAATTGCTTACAAGACATTCTCGATGTATTTTTTTGTATGTATGTGTAAGCAGTGTAATGAGCCAGAATCTGGGCCTTGCACTCGTGAGACAGTTTCAGCAAGTTATTTAAAACTGAAGATTAGATAATCCATTAAAGTCTGATGGAATTTTAATGTAAATCACTAGTATGTTGCCTTATGTGAAAGAGATCGAAGTTTCTGCTGTAACTTCAATGTCACTTACAAGTGTTATATTTGCCATATGGAATTGAGTATCATTTCTTTTCATCTTAGGGGCCAGTTTGCTTGCTACGTTAGTTTATACAGAAACTTTGCATATTTGATATCATATATTTGAAATTTAATAGTGATGATACATGTGCCCCAATAGCAATTTTTGTTCACAACCACTTTCACATTATATTTTTTTTTTTTTTTTTTTTTTGTAAATAGAAACAGCGCCCTTTTGTTCAAATATTACTTGTAACTTTCATGTTTGATCATGCTGTGGATGCTTTTGTGTCAAGATTTGTGATATGTCTGTGTATTTGTTAAGTACACATTTCAGTTTATTATTTATTTCAAGGTTATAAGAAAGGAGATATTTCCAGTTCAGTCTTGCTGCAATGAGTGTTTTTTTTTTTTTCCTTTACAGGTTCTCTGCGAAGGAATGACACTGGAGAGAGGAGTGAGGAGCTCCAGGTACCTGAGGGAGAGGGAATGGGTCAGGTAGAGGGGGGGCAGGAAGTAATGTCACCTGTGGAGAGCCTCAGACATTTCCATTGCCCGAAGCTTCAACCCTACCTCCTGCCGGAAATCATCTCTGCAACATAGCGGGCGGGGTAAAGTCTTGTTCTCTATCCATGCCCGCAATGTTGCCGAGTTGACTCCACGGAAGAAGACACTGTATGGAAAAATTTGCCGTCAAAACAAGTTGGTTCAGAAGCTGAAAAAAAAGTTATCAAATCTTCGAGCCGAAGTCAATGACAAAGATACGGGTAAAGGCTTGTGTTGTCTTTGGTTTCGAAGGTTGATAACTATATTTCATCTTCTGCATCAATATTGTTTAGATCGCAAATTGCCAATGCATCACTTCCTCCTAGGTGTCGGAGGTGGACAGTTGAGGATAAGGCTCTGGCAATGGCTATCTACAAGCGTAGTCCCTCATGCTACCGCTTCCTTAGCCATGTGTTGGCTCTTCCTTCCCGTGGTACCATTTCCCGTTCCTTGCGGGCTATTCCTTTCACCACTGGCATAAATGAGAGTATATTCTCTCATTTGGCAAAAAATGTTAAAACAATGAGCAGGAATGCAAAATTTTGTTCGCTGATTTTCGATGAAATCTCTCTCTCGGGGGGTTTTCAGTACGATATCTCAGCTGACAAAATTGTGGGGTATGAGGACTATGGCCACTTGGGCCGGACTAGAGAGCCTGCTAATCATGCCCTGGTGTTCATGGTCCGTGGCATCATAAAAAAAATGGAAGCAACCCGTTGCTTACTTTTTTGTGGTGGCACAACCCCTGCAGTCAAGCTCAAGGTTTTGATAAAGATTGTGGTTGCAAAATTACAGTCTGTTGGTTTGAAGGTTGTGGCAGTTGTGCATGATATGTCTGCAACTAATGTAAGTGCTGTAAAAGACTTATGTAAAGAAACACGGAGTGAGCGTCCTGGTCCATTTTTTGAGGTGGGGGGTGAGCAGATTATTGACTTCTGTGATCCACCCCACCTCCTGAAATGTACTAGGAATAACTTCCGGAAGTACAATGTTCACTTTGAGGGTAAAGTGGCAACGTGGTCTCACATCAAGGAATTTTTTAGAATAGATAGTCAGAGACGCTTGCGCTTTGCACCCAGAGTCACAGAGAAACATGTATTTCCGGAAGGGTTCCTGTGTATGAAGGTTAGTTTTGCAGCTCAGGTGTTGAGCCGTACAGTTGCAGCTTCTCTTATTGGCTCTGCTATTCAAGAGAGAGATGCATATGACAGGCTTCTGGATGACCAGGGCCAGCATATGTATCTTCCTTTTGAGGCCAGGGAGACAGCTGAGTTTATTGGTGTTTGCGACGAGCTATTTGACAGTTTCAATGGAAGTTCTCGCAAGCATGGTGGCAAGCCTCTACGGCAAGCTTTGACTGCAGAGAGCAACCATTGGAAGTTCTGGAATGATATGATAGGAAAGATAAACAGCTGGAAATTTCGTGATGGTAAAGGCCGAGTTATTCGAAATAGCTTTCAGGACGGCTGGGTGAACAATATTCGGGCTGTGCGGATGTTGTGGAAGAAATTGTCTGGCATGGGTGTTGATAAACTGTGGTTGCGTAATCTCAACCAAGACCCTCTTGAAAATCTCTTCTGCGTCATCCGTCAGCATGGTTACCACAACGTAAATCCCACTTGTTATCAATTCATATCATGTCTTAAAACCAGTCTTGTCAATAATCTTGTCAATAAGAGCATTAGGGAAATGGGCAATTGTGAGGCTGATGATTCGAAGCTTATTTCGAACCTCACCAGTTTCATGCAGCCTACAGCAAAGGTTCCAACCACTCATAATATTGAGTTAGCAGAGTGTGACTCATTAGGGGAAGATGTCTTTTCATCTACTTCAAATGATTTACACTCTGGTGCCGCAGCAGCATCTCTGCCACCACAATCATACTGGACTGTGCCGCCACGTCTCTTGGACAATAACTCTTTTTATGTTAGTGGATACGTTGTCCGTCGCATCTTCTCCGAAGTCACATGCGATTCCTGCAAACCCACATTCCTTGCCACTTCCGTTACCCAAAAACCATTCCTTTATATCCCAGAAAGAATGTGTTCCTGGAGAGAGACATCTTACTTATCCATCAGTTCCAGTAACAACAGTGATAGAGGAAGTAGGTGACGACCTCGAGAAACTGCTGCCAGGGTGCTCTCACCAGGAATACATTCTCAAACGCTTGATGAGGCAAGTTTCGGGGAAGATTTCTTGAGAGCTATTGGTTGTGAGGACCATTCCAAAACTTTGCAAGCAAACCTACTGAAGTTTCTTTGTAAATGGGCTATCTTTAGGTTCTGCAAGCAGAGTCGTAAGAGAGGTTCCTCACAACCAATTGCTCCCCAAGGTGCTTCCAAGAAAATGCGAAAGGCTGTCCACAGATGAGCACTTACCTTCCTATGACTGGATCCATTTTATTTGTTTAATGCATACATCAGAAAATCTAGTGTTTTGATTTAATACAACATAGGAAGTAATTGTGTATACATTCTTTAAAATTTAAACAGCTTTGAATTTTAATAATGCACTTAATTGAGTACATAGGAGGGAGAGACCTCCAAATTTCATATTTTGTAGACAAGATAAAGCAAATCGTATTTAAAGTATATATTTTTTTTTGTGTATTTCAATATGATCTGTAAATATCCTGTTTAGTTCCTGTGTATGCAACTATTTCTCTAATCACAACTGTGTATTTTGAAATGTCAGGGTTAAAACATTGGTAGCTTCTATCAGTAATACACATAATGCTTGGAAGCATGGTATACTTCACTACTCAATCCAGTTCCATTATCTTCGATATATATGCAGAGCTAAACAGTAGTAAATGGATGACCACCATGATTCGGGAGGCAGATTTGGGGCCTTTCAATGATGAAAACATTGTTTTTTAGCATTGCAGAAGAATAAACTTATATTGTTAAATATAATACTTCTTGTAATGAAGCTTGATGGGGTAGCTGCAACATTCTAGCCTCCCATTTGGCAAGACGTGGGTTCAAATCACCCTCTGGCCATCCAGATTTCTGTTTTCCATGGTTCTCTGAAATCATTGCAGTCAAATGCAGGGATGGTTCCTACAAAATGCTATGGCCAAATTTTCATACCCGTTTCTTGCCATTAAAAAGAAGAGTGCATATTCTGGTGCAGTATAATAAACACATTTCTGTACTTTGTATCTCTCCATGGATGTTGCAAATAATATTTAAAATGTACTGTATACATATTTAACTATCATCTCTGGATACCCTGTGCAATCCTTCATGGGTACTGCAAATTGTATGTGAAATGTAATGAGGTTGGGCATATAATGTATCATCTCTGAATACTCTGTACAATTGGATGTTGTAAATTGTATCTAATATGTGTATAATGTATCATATCTAAATATGCTGTATAGTTATGTATATATGTAACTAAATATGCTGTATAGTTATGTATATGTAACTAAATATGCTGTATAATCCTGTTTTAATTGATTTTTCCTATTATTTAATTTTAAACAGAGATAATAAAAATTCAAAACAAATTACTTATTTTTGTTATTGTTATTTCAGTTTCCCTTCATTATTTTTTCATTTTTTCATTATTTTTCCAATTGTCCTGCTCTTTGGTAAAAGAGAAACTAAATAAATACTAAAATAATAAGCAAAAAATTAATTAATTAAATGAAAATTATTATAAAAAAAAAATAATTGAAAGGATACATTACTATACATAAATTATACCAATACTTGAAATGCCATAAGGGAGGGGGAGGGGAGGGTTCGTATAATTTCATATAATTTCAAAATTGCCGCGTTACCAGCGGCCTGGTGGAGAGCGGCGTCATAAGCATTTCAAAATTGGCGCGTTAGGTGACGACACAGCGTGTTTCCAGGTACAACCGCTTGGAGCGCTAGCGATACTTCGCCAGAGTTTTTGCCGGCCGTGGATAGTCTCTATATATTGTCTCTGCTCCACCACACACAAAAACAAACAGAGACAATGAAAACAAACACATAATGTAATGGCGCTGCAACTCAGTAGCATGGAGGATTCCTTCCAGAGACAATATATAGAGACTATCCACGGCCGGCAAAAACTCTGGCGAAGTATCGCTAGCGCTCCAAGCGGTTGTACCTGGAAACACGCTGTGTCGTCACCTAACGCGCCAATTTTGAAATGCTTATGACGCCGCTCTCCACCAGGCCGCTGGTAACGCGGCAATTTTGAAATTATATGAAATTATACGAACCCTCCCCCTCCCCCTCCCTTATGGCATTTCAAGTATTGGTATAATTTATGTATAGTAATGTATCCTTTCAATTATTTTTTTTTTATAATAATTTTCATTTAATTAATTAATTTTTTGCTTATTATTTTAGTATTTATTTAGTTTCTCTTTTACCAAAGAGCAGGACAATTGGAAAAATAATGAAAAAAATGAAAAAATAATGAAGGGAAACTGAAATAACAATAACAAAAATAAGTAATTTGTTTGAATTTTTATTATCTCTGTTTAAAATTAAATAATAGGAAAAATCAATTAAAACAGGATTATACAGCATATTTAGTTACATATATACATAACTATACAGCATATTTAGATATGATACATTATACACATATTAGATACAATTTACAACATCCCAATTGTACAGAGTATTCAGAGATGATACATTATATGCCCAACCTCATTACATTTCACATACAATTTGCAGTACCCATGAAGGATTGCACAGGGTATCCAGAGATGATAGTTAAATATGTATACAGTACATTTTAAATATTATTGCAACATCCATGGAGAGATACAAAGTACAGAAATGTGTTTATTATACTGCACCAGAATATGCACTCTTCTTTTTTAATGGCAAGAAACGGGTATGAAAATTTGGCCATAGCATTTTGTAGGAACCATCCCTGCATTTGACTGCAATGATTTCAGAGAACCATGGAAAACAGAAATCTGGATGGCCAGAGGTGATTTGAACCACACGTCTTGCCAAATGGGAGGCTAGAATGTTGCAGCTACCCCATCAAGCTTCATTACAAGATAGTATTATATTTAACAATATAAGTTTAATTCTTCTGCAATGCTAAAAAACAATGTTTCATCATTGAAAGGCCCCAAATCTGCCTCCCGAATCATGGTGGTCATCCATTTACTACTGTTTAGCTCTGCATATATATCGAAGATAATGGAACTGGATTGAGTAGTGAAGTATACCATGCTTCCAAGCATTATGTGTATTACTGATAGAAGCTACCATGTTTTAACCCTGGACATTTCAAATACACAGTTGTGATTAGAGAAATAGTTGTACACAGGAACTAAACAGGATATTTACAGATCATATTGAAATACACAAAAAAAATATATACTTTAATACGATTTTGCTTTATCTTGTATACAAAATATGAAATTTGGAGGTCTCTCCCGTCCTATGTACTCAATTAAGTGCATTATTAAAATTCAAAGCTGTTTAAATTTAAAGAATGTATACACAATTACTTTCCTATGTTGTATTAAATCAAAACACTAGATTTTCTGATGTATGCATTAAACAAATAAAATGGATCCAGTCATAGGAAGGTAGAGTGCTCATCTGTGGACAGCCTTTCGCAATTTTCTTGGATAGCACCTTGGGGAGCAATTGGTTGTGAGGAACCTCTCTTACGACTCTGCTTGCAGAACCTAAGATAGCCCATTTACAAAGAAACTTCAGTAGGTTTGCTTGCAAAGTTTTTGGAATGGTCCTCACAACCATAGCTCTCAAAGAAATCTTCCCCGAAACTTGCCTCATCAAGCGTTTGAGAAGGTATTCCTGGTGAGAGGCACCCTGGCAGCAGTTTCTCGAGGTCCGTCACCTACTTCCTCTATCACTGTTAGTTACTGGAACTGATGGATAAGTAAGATGTCTCTCCTCCAGGAACACATTCTTCTGGGATATAAGGAATGGTTTTGGGTAACGGAAGTGGCAAGGAATGTGGGTTTGCAGGAATCGCATGTGACTTCGGAGAAGATGCGACGGACAACGTATCCACTAACATAAAAAGAGTTATTGTCCAAGAGACGTGGCGGCACAGTCCAGTATGATTGTGGTGGCAGAGATGCTGCTGCGGCCACCAGAGTGTAAATCATTTGAAGTAGATGAAAAGACATCTTCCCCTAATGAGTCACCACTCTGCTAACTCAATATTATGAGTGGTTGGAACCTTTGCTGTAGGCTGCATGAAACTGGTGAGGTTCGAAATAAGCTTCGAATCATCAGCCTCACAATTGCCCATTTCCCTAATGCTCCTTATTGACAAGATTATGACAAGACTGGTTTTAAGACATGATATGAATTGATAACAAAGTGGGATTTACGTTGTGGTAACCATGCTGACGGATGACGCAGAAGAGATTTTCAAGAGGGTCTTGGTTGAGATTACGCAACCACAGTTTTATCAACACCCATGCCAGACAATTTCTTCCACAACATCCGCACAGCCCGAATATTGTTCACCCAGCCGTCCTGAAAAGCTATTTCGAATAACTCGGCCTTTACCATCACGAAATTTCCAGCTGTTTATCTTTCCTATCATATCATTCCAGAACTTCCAATGGTTGCTCTCTGCAGTCAAAGCTTGCCGTAGAGGCTTGCCACCATGCTTGCGAGAACTTCCATTGAAACTGTCAAATAGCTCGTCGTAAACACCAATAAACTCAGCTTGTCTCCCTGGCCTCAAAAGGAAGATACATATGCTGGCCCTGGTCATCCAGAAGCCTGTCATATGCATCTCTCTCTTGAATAGCAGAGCCAATAAGAGAAGCTGCAACTGTACGGCTCAACACCTGAGCTGCCAAAACTAACCTTCATACACAGGAACCCTTCCGGAAATACATGTTTCTCTGTGACTCGTGGTGCAAAGCGCAAGCGTCTCTGACTATCTATTCTAAAAAATTCCTTGATGTGAGACCACGTTGCCACTTTACCCTCAAAGTGAACATTGTACTTCCGGAAGTTATTCCTAGTACATTTCAGGAGGTGGGGTGGATCACAGAAGTCAATAATCTGCTCACCCCCCACCTCAAAAAATGGACCAGGACGCTCACATCCGTGTTTCTTTACATAAGTCTTTTACAGCACTTACATTAGTTGCAGACATATCATGCACAACTGCCACAACCTTCAAACCAACAGACTGTAATTTTGCAACCACAATCTTTATCAAAACCTTGAGCTTGACTGCAGGGGTTGTGCCACCACAAAAAAAGTAAGCAACGGGTTGCTTCCATTTTTTTATGATGCCACGGACCATGAACACCAGGGCATGATTAGCAGGCTCTCTAGTCCGGCCCAAGTGGCCATAGTCCTCATACCCCACAATTTTGTCAGCTGAGATATCGTACTGAAAACCCCCCGAGAGAGAGATTTCATCGAAAATCAGCGAACAAAATTTTGCATTCCTGCTCATTGTTTTAACATTTTTTGCCAAATGAGAGAATATACTCTCATTTATGCCAGTGGTGAAAGGAATAGCCCGCAAGGAACGGGAAATGGTACCACGGGAAGGAAGAGCCAACACATGGCTAAGGAAGCGGTAGCATGAGGGACTACGCTTGTAGATAGCCATTGCCAGAGCCTTATCCTCAACTGTCCACCTCCGACACCTAGGAGGAAGTGATGCATTGGCAATTTGCGATCTAAACAATATTGATGCAGAAGATGAAATATAGTTATCAACCTTCGAAACCAAAGACAACACAAAGCCTTTACCCGTATCTTTGTCATTGACTTCGGCTCGAAGATTTGATAACTTTTTTTCAGCTTCTGAACCAACTTGTTTTGACGGCAAATTTTTCCATACAGTGTCTTCTTCCGTGGAGTCAACTCGGCAACATTGCGGGCATGGATAGAGAACAAGACTTTACCCCGCCCGCTATGTTGCAGAGATGATTTCCGGCAGGAGGTAGGAGTTGAAGCTTCGGGCAATGGAAATGTCTGAGGCTCTCCACAGGTGACATTTACTTCCTGCCCCCCCTCTACCTGACCCACTCCCTCAGGTACCTGGAGCTCCTCACTCCTCTCTCCAGTGTCATTCCTTCGCAGAGAACCTGTAAAGGAAAAAAAAAAACACTCATTGCAGCAAGACTGAACTGGAAATATCTCCTTTCTTATAACCTTGAAATAAATAAACTGAAATGTGTACTTAACAAATACACAGACATATCACAAATCTTGACACAAAAGCATCCACAGCATGATCAAACATGAAAGTTACAAGTAATATTTGAACAAAAGGGCGCTGTTTCTATTTACAAAAAAAAAAAAAAAAAAAAAAAATATAATGTGAAAGTGGTTGTGAACAAAAATTGCTATTGGGGCACATGTATCATCACTATTAAATTTCAAATATATGATATCAAATATGCAAAGTTTCTGTATAAACTAACGTAGCAAGCAAACTGGCCCCTAAGATGAAAAGAAATGATACTCAATTCCATATGGCAAATATAACACTTGTAAGTGACATTGAAGTTACAGCAGAAACTTCGATCTCTTTCACATAAGGCAACATACTAGTGATTTACATTAAAAATTCCATCAGACTTTAATGGATTATCTAATCTTCAGTTTTAAATAACTTGCTGAAACTGTCTCACGAGTGCAAGGCCCAGATTCTGGCTCATTACACTGCTTACACATACATACAAAAAAATACATCGAGAATGTCTTGTAAGCAATTATCAAGAAAATGTCTAGTAAAGTGATATTTAGTAGGAAGGATAGCATGGAATGAAGATAAATTCCAAGTACTTATAACAGTTATAAAGAGGTAATTCTTACCTATTGGTCCAAGTTCAGGAACAAATGGAGGGTAGTGATCACCCACTTGGATTAGAAATTCTGTATGTGGAGCACCTTGAAAAAAAAAAAAGGTTAATTACTTACTTAATATTATAGGAAGGGTGTTAAATACATCTACATAATAATAACTTCTTAACATTTGTATTCATACAATACATTCCACAGATCCCAGCAAAATCTCTTGTGGAAATGTTTTACAACAAAATCATTAGAAAATTAACAATAAAATAAAAAAATACTGATAAAACCATTGAAAAGAATGGTAATGTTGCTTTCACATTGATGGTACTTGTGTTAGAGCAGTGACTGTACAGCCAATGATGTAAACAACGAAAGACATTAAAGACTGTATAAAGCTATACCACCTACTGCCAATTTGATAAATTAATTCTCTCGTGTCGATAGCAATCCTACCTATTGTTATTCACTGTAACTACTATTATAAATAAATACTACTACATAAAATTTTAAAACTTTGATTTCTGCTAGGCCTACATTCCTTCAAAATTATCTGCTAACTGATGGATCATGTTATGTAGGCTACTTGGAATACATCTACAATGTCTCCAGTTACATCGTTGCCTGTACAGTCACTGCTCTAACACAAGTGCCATCAATGAGAAAGCAACATTACCAAAAGAATCCTACTGCACAGTTGTTTGAAAATAAGTATTTAAGTTATCCTCTAGAATTTAATGTTATCTCTTGATAGACATTCAAAATGTGTTGTGATCTTGTAGAATTTATTTGTCCTTCAATATATGACTTCTATTTTGAACAAATGACAGCATTATAATCCTTGTGAATATGTCTGTCATCACTAGTGTTACACTGTGCTTTTAAGTAATTGTTTAATTGCAGCAAATGTAATAACCTACAATGACAATGTGGGTACACATGTGGACACCAATGCTAAAATCCCTAACTTCTAGAACATTCTGTGGTTATGCTATTAGTGACAATTGCAGTTAACAAACCAAGGAGAAACATTAATTCACAGCTTAAAAAAATGAAATATTCAACCTCTACGGAAATTATATTTCGTCAATACTCGAAAACAGTATACCTTCAGTAATGAAAGCTGATAATGCATATCCTCGGACGCATATTATTTTAGGCCTCCAAACAATAACAAATTTTGATAAAATTAAAAATTTACGCCGTTTTCCTCCCTGACGTTGGCACACAAATGTTATATCAAACGTTATTGCATTTCAGTTGCATTGGTATCGTGTTCTCGAGTAAACTGAAAGATTCACTTTAAACATAGGCAATATAAAAACATAATATTTCTATTACCTTTCGTTGGAATGGCGTACGGCATCAAATGTTTACTTTCAGGATTCATATAACACATTCTTTCGAAATGAAGTGAACAAAGAAAGGAATTCTTTGTCACATCACCGGCAATTCCCCACAACTTCTTCCACAATTCACTCACTGCTTCTCTTTTCACAGGAAACCTGTGAAAAGATATTCCCTCGACTGCACATCGTGGATTACTTGCTGCAATACCAAGGCAAGACAGGACGGCATTCTAAAAAAATAAGAAGAAAATAACTGATATTTTATACAGAATGATAACAACAATGGTTAACAACAGAAATATTAATTTCCTCACAAAAACTTCTACTTACTTGCAACAAGTACAATAACGGCGAACAACTTCTTCCACTCGGGGCACAAGTAGAACCAAAATTCAAAGAATGGTAATTGCAGCTGAAAAAATACCGTTTGATATAACAAAACAAACAAAGCAACGCCAGGTATCAGACAAACGTACAGATCCCAACAGCAGTAATCGCAATCACGTGGGATCAGTGTCAGCCAGAGACAGCGATATCTGGCGGTGAATTCTATAACTGCTAGACGATCTATCGCCGACGCTAGCGCTCCAAGCGGTTGTACCGAGGACTAACTTACTGGTCCAACCTGCCAATTGGATGTAGAAACCGCTCTGTGGTGGAGTGCGGTTATAAGAATTTAACGCTGAAAGAGTTACTCCTTCAAGACGGAGCACGTAATCTGTTGAAGTGCACGAAACAAGAACTGATTAGCAGGTGACAATTCACAAGATCAAAGCGAATAATTTACTACACACGTTCCAAAATGCATATTATTTCACAAAATCTATATGTGAAGCCGTTAAACGTATGTAAAATGTAGAATTTTTTTTGAAATATGGCTAAACCCTCTTGAAATATGGCTTAGCCCTCTTGTCGGTTTTTCTCTACTCGCTTCTTGAACCGCTTGAAATCATTTTTAAAATCTATAAATGTCTGATTTTAGGCCAAAGTCTTTTATTCCTGTTTTTGTTTTTAAGTTTTGCGTTGCATTTACAGGTTACAGAGGATAGACAACTCCCAAACCTCAATAAAACATTATTTCAATTTGAGGTAGTGCTTCCGGAGGCAGTGAACTAATTTCCCGAAGATGGGTTTAATGAGATGTGTGCCGAATGAGATTATCTTCATTGAAGCTTTGTGTTCGGCTGCAACTGCAAATAATATGGATTATAGGGTGAAACTGGTGCTCAGTAGAGAATCCAGAGAAATTTATCAGGCTATGTTGCCATCTATGTCCAGCGGGATCTGGGTGGTCTGTAACATCTAAACATGTTACTGCAGTAAGCTACAGCTTAGAACATTATCACTTGTGTGACGAATCCAGGGAGCTTGTTTCCAAGATTAGCCAGCCACAGGTAAGAGCTTGTTAAATTGAGCTTGTAGTATTAATTACTGTAATTTGCCTAAATGTGCATTATGTAAGTTGAGAGAGTGAAATTTCTAGGTTTGTATATTGATCATAATTTAAATCGGAAAGTACATGTTTCTGACTTACTAAAGCGATTGGGAGCAGCCATGTTTGCAATTCGTACAATTTCAGCTTTAGGAAATCTCCGTATGAGGCAGCTAGTTTATTTGGGATTACTGGAGATCGCGATTCCGCCAGGAGTTTCCATCAAAATACTGCAGTGGTCAATCGCAAAACTCATTTAATGGTTTCATGCTGGTCCAGGCTGTATTACAACCTAATTTCTGCTTCAAAATAATGGTCCAGGCTGTATTATATCGTAATTACTGCTAAAAAAACAATACGTCTTGCGACTGACTACAGCAGTTTTCCAACGATAATACTGAATGTTGTTGTAGCGGAATCGCGATCTCCAGTAGACCCGTTTATTTTGCTTATTTTAACTCCCTATTTTCATATGGAATAATATTCTGGAGCAATTCTACCCATAGAGACAAAGTGTTCAGAGCCCAAAAGCGTGTAATAAGAATTGTGTGGGTTAGCAATAGAACTATATGTAGAGAGCTGTTCAAGAAGTTAGGGATTTTAACATTAGCATCTGAGTATATATACACATTAATGTCCTTTGTAGTCACAAATTATACTTTGTTGAAACAAATAGTAAAATACACAATTATGGCATGAGAAGTAAAAATGATCTTCACAAGACTTACAAGTCACTGTCATTTGTTCAAAAAGGGGCTGATATTCAGGGATACATATCTTCAATATGCTCCCACACATACAAAATGTCTAGTAGATGATAAGAATAAATTCAGGAAAAAATTGAAAGGATTTTTAATTGACAACTCCTACTCTGACGAAGAATTTATTTCTAAGGTATCTAAAAAATAACGGGATTACTGGAGATCGCGATTCCGCCAGGAGTTGTCATCATAATACTGCAGTGGTAAAACGCAAGTCTCCACTATAAATTCATTCCCTAAGTACATTAACGGTTCATACTGGTCCAGGCTGTATTACAATATAATTTTGCTTGACAATAATGGTCCAGGCTGTATTACAACGGAATTACTGCTTGATAATAATACGTCTTGCGATTGACTACATCAGTATTCAACGATATTACTATGTGTTGTTGTAGCGGAATCGCGATCTCCAGTAGACCCAAAATAACTGCCAGTATCTTGTGTAAATATAGTTCAATAATTAATTT
>JARYHS010002608.1:0-10701 GCA_031002005.1 Vandiemenella viatica
GGAAATCCAGAAACAAAAAGAAAGTAGAAAAAGGAGAGTCCAAAGAATACATTCTTGTACAAATATCAACAGAAATAAAGACAAAAAGTCAAGAAACTGAGCTAGACTGCCTGTTATCGTCAACGAGGTCAAATTTGTTGCTTTAGTTTCTTGTGCACATGCCCTTTCTGATGCCAAGCATTTTGTACCTGTTGCTTTATTGTACTAAGTACTAACGGGTCAGCTGAAGTGCTGCCATCTGTGTGTGGCGAGTGTCTTGTCGTTTGTGTAGTTTATGCTCTGGAGACTGGGGACCGTCTGGTATTCGTCTTGATGGCTGACTCGTGCCCGGCGCCGTTGTGCCTCCCTAATCCACTGTGCAGCGTCTGAGCACGGGGTAAATAACCAAACACACTGAGTATATATTATATTTCTTAATTGCAACTTTAATTGTTCAGTGATTTTGTACTTAAAAAAATTTGCGATAAGAAAATCAGAAAACGGAAAACTTGATGTGTGTGGAAATTGCCATCGTCCTTTCAAACACTCCATCACAATTAAACTGAAGTAGGAAATAAATTAAATATTAGCTGAATGTTTGAGCCAATTTGGAGTGGTTATTGTATTTTGGTTCTCTTACATGTTAGTTATATCTTGTTTAGAATTTTCTGTATTTCTGGCCAATATGCTGTGTTTGTCTGTTATTGCATGTTTGTCTGTATAGCAGAGTTTTAGAATTTATTAACTTGCGTGATTTTTTTTCTGCAACTAAGGGTCTATTTTAATTATATACTTTTAAAAAAAAAAAAAAAAAAAAAAAAATCTTGAATTTTTAAAAATATTTGCAATACCGTGTGTGTCTTTGCTAATTTACTGTATTTAGTTTCCAGTGCGGTGTGTCATTTGATGTTGGAATTGTGGTTAATTTATTATGTGTTGTTTTCTTTATTTGCCTAATAGTTTTATCATACGTCCAATATATACTTAGTTTCTATAAACAAGGCACTATTATTTCCCTAATAGTGGTCATTTGACTATATATTATCATCTGCAATTGTGATAAATGATACGAAACATCCAGTTAAGTGAATTTGTTTTAGTAATAAGGATTTATTTGGAAAAGTAAAATTACTGATTAAAAATAAGATCTGAATATTTTTCTCTTCAGCGGACATTAGTTATATTAACGTAACTGTGAATGTAATGTTTCCTCTCTGACACGCAGTATCTTTGTATTGATACCGTTAGCTATCAGCTGTGTAGGCCTATGTAGTCCGTGGTGTTTGCTGTGACTTTTCAGTGATACTGC
This sequence comes from Vandiemenella viatica, assembly GCA_031002005.1. NCBI lineage: Eukaryota > Metazoa > Arthropoda > Insecta > Orthoptera > Morabidae > Vandiemenella > Vandiemenella viatica. The sequence continues at coordinate 1,289 of JARYHS010002608.1, forward strand.
GTATTCCTCTGCCAACACAACAGGAGGAGGCGATATGGAGACAATAATTACTCTCCGTACTAAACAAGAGGTAGGTTTTCTAACTTTTACGAGTTTACGGAGTCGTACAGACGGTACAGTACATGCATTGCTGATTGCTGCTTCACAACAACATGGCCGTCTCTTTCATTCGCCTCGTGCTTACTAGTCTGTTGGCCTTGCGGTTGATGTACTGTATTGAGTGAGCACATTTTACTCATTAACCCGTATAACTGGAATCGGGTGATTTACGCCGTATGTCGTGTTCCTTCATATGTAACGTAGAAACAAATTCCTTTCCATAAGCTATGTGTCTTCGAACCAGTTTACAGTGTTGATTTTTTTCCCCAACAGAAGGCTACTTTTTCACTGTAATAAATAAACGCAGAAATCTTTAAAGTAATGTTGGTGGAACAAAGCTTTATTTCTTAAGTTTTAAGCAACACATTTACTTTTTGTGTTGGTTTTAAGGGCACTCAAATCGTTCACTGGAATCCTATTTACTGTGTTTGTGTTGTCCCGAGATTTCTATCATGTTTTGTTAGTTATGTTCGTTTGACTAACAGTATGTTATAAATGACACAAGCTTACAGCCTGGACCATTATTTTCAAGTACAAATTAGGTTGTAATACAGCCTGGACCAGTGTGAAACCGTTAAATGTAGTTAGGGAAGAATTTATAGTGGAGTCTTGCTTTTGACCACTGCAGTATTATGATGACAATTCTTGGCGGAATCGCGATCTCCAGTAAACCCTTGAGATCGACCAGTGTCTGCTTGTCTGATCATTATTTTTTCTTGCGTGTCTTTCCTCCTCTTTTACTTGAGATTAGCTAGGTGTGTAGTTCCGTCAGTGTTGCTGATCTGGTGTTTACATAATATACTGGCCCTGACTTAGAGGCTGTTGTGAAAATTTACGAAAAGTAGAAAAAGAAAATAAATTTTTCCTGAACATGTGTGTTGTGATTAGTAATTTCACATTAGTTAGTATCTTCATATTGCTTACATCAAGTGCCAGCTCAAGTGTAATGACAGATAGTTTATATTTGTGCCTTTTGGAAGAAGTATGTTTGGGTAATATCTAGATCGCGATACCGCTGCAACCACTTACCGCCTCGCGATGTAAACACTTCCCAATGGAGAGAGTATGACGTCACTGTGTTTCCGTGTGTGACGTGTTCAGCCTTCGATCGATTTGAGAATACACGTTAGGCCATAGAACGTAACCAACAGTAACAATAATAATAAAAAAAAATATTGATTGAAAAAGTTAAAGAAAATTACTACCTGCACAATTAATAATATTAAAATATATACAACATTCCAAACTGGTAATTGATATCGTTCGTTAACGTTATTAGTCACAATTCAATTGATTTGTATTTGATTCTGTTCTTCTATATTTCCTTGCGTGGCTGAAATTGCTTTAAAATCATTAATACGAAATAAAATATTTATAAAAACAAGATTTCGTTTGCGTTTAGGTTGAAACAGCAGTCCTGGACTCATACCAACAGTGATAGATACGATTTGGAAATTGGGTTTCAGCAATATCGTGTGCGACGGTTACGTTTCACTATGGTCCAGGCTGCATTAAGATGTAAACAGCGATAGATACGACATAGAAATTACTGTAGGTATCTGCAATAAGGTGTTCGATATTTACGTTTCAGTGTGGTCCAGGCTGCATCAAAACCTCATCGCAAATTTTATTCCTGTACTGCTGGTGCAAAGTTAACGATTTCTCGATATGAGACGTATTAGTGATGGACTACTTTCCGTGGAAGGCCCAGTTAGTGACATTTAAAGCTGCGAGCGGAACGTATACGTTACATCCAGCAAGGTAGTGACGTCATACTCTCTCCATCCGGAAGTGTTTACATCGCGAGGTGGTAAGTGGTTGCAGCGGTATCGGAATCTAGATATTACCCGTATGTTTCTCAGTTATATATATCTCTCTGTCTTATTAAAGTAATGAAATATGTTTACTCGAAAAAACTAATTTATAGTGATGCTATAATACTTATTCTGCGTAGACTTGCATCATTAGAAATTTGACCAATGATACCATTTAGCTGACATCTGCTTCTATTCTCTGCTTTTCTTTAGGTATATTTTCTTAGTGCATGATACTTAAATAGTATGTTCACCACGACGAGTTTATGTTTTTCACAACATTGTAACAACCCACCTTCTTGTTTGTTTCTTTCTCCTTGACATAAACTTCCTACAGCATTACCCTCTTTTCTTTCTTCTACTACTGCATTCTAGTCACCTATGATAACTGGATTATTGTCCTATACATATTGGATTAATTCTTCAATGTCAGTATATATTTTCTTAATTTCTTCATCATCTTCCTGTGACATTAGCATATACACCTGTACTGACATAGTTTGAGCAGTCTTAGTTTGTACCATCATCCAGATATTCCCGTCTGTAACTGTGTATAATAACTCACCTTTCTCCCTTCTCTCCTGTTCATTATAAATCCTATACCAGTGACTGTACTGACAGCTTGTGTGCCTAATTATTTTGTGTTTCTCTGACCAGAGATCCTATTCATCCTGCCACTTAATCTCAATAATCCCATCTCTGTTTTTATGGTTTCTGATCTTCTTGTGCTTTTCAGATATTCCACCTTCTGACTCAGTAGAATATTTTTGTTCATTCTGATGACTCCTCCCTAAGCAGTCGCCACCCAGTTATCTGAATGTGGTCTATTTAATCTGTGGATCATTTTACCTAGCAAGAAGTGATCATTCTATAAGAACTTTGAGAGGATTGCGTGGCCTCAGGATACCCTTTGGGTCTTTAATACAGTGACTTCCTGTTGCTTTCTGTATTCCCGTGCTGTTGATCATTTCTGATTCATTCGCCTTTAGGGCTAACATTTTGGTGGAAGATGCTAATATAATCTCTCCCAAAGCCTGACACCCCTTCTCACTGATATGTGTGTCGTAAATTAAAATTTATTGATAGACCGAAATGGGAATGTGTCAACTTATTTAAACTTGAGAACTATAGAAGTAATTCTGGAATTTAAGTTCATTTAATTTAATAATTTATATATTTTAGGTGGCATAATTAATATTCATGATGTTTTTGATATTAACAGTTCATCAAAAGTAACTGCTTCTTCAGTTGTCTCGGTAAAAGTTTCATTATTTCATTGATATTGTACCTATGTATCTGTGTTTATAATGGTTGTATTGTTAGATATGTAAAACTAGGCTTCTAATATTACATCCTGCTGTTCCTTACAGAAAGTTGTCTCAGAAGATGCTGATGAAGATGAATTCTTGTCACCGCATATTTCAGACAGGTATGACCATTTGCTTCATTCTTAGTAAGTAAGAACAGTTGTAATATTAATGTAATTGAGAAATTACTAAGCTTCAGGTAGAATTGATGGCAAAACCATTTTATATGTGATCTGGTTTCACTGTACAATTATGTTGAATATCTTGGTAACTTACTAATCTCTTTAGTGCATGGCTATTTATTCAATTTTTAAAAAATATAAAACAACCATATCCTCTTCTAAATACTCTCAATTACAGCTGATATATTTGTCCCACTGGTGCTTCCACTGTTCGAAACATTTTCTGTAGTCATCTTTAGAAATGGCTGACAGCACCTCCCTCATTTTTTTTCTTGACCTCATTCAATGTTGTCAAATTGGTGTCCTTTCATGCCTCTTTCATGCGTGGAAATAAGAAAAAGTCTCACGGAGCCAGGTCAGGCGAGTAAGGTGCGTGGGGCAGCAGAGCTATGCCATTTTTAGCCAAAAACTGCCTAACAGAGACAGCTGTGTGTGCAGGTGCATTGTCTTGGTGGAAGAACCAGTCTCCTGTCTCACACAAATCTGGTCTTTTGTGACGAACGCTGTTGCGTAATCTTCTTAAAACTTCAAAATAAAAGGTTTGATTGATGGTCTGATGTAGTGGAACAAACTCTGAATGAACTATGCAAGCAAATGAGCATTGTTTTGATGTGTTGATTTGACTTGACGATATTTTTTTGGATGGAGTGACAATGACGTATTCCATTGGCTTGACTGTTGCTTTGTTTCTGGGTCGTAATCATGACTCATCACCAGTAATGACCTTTGACAGAAAATCTGGATCAATTTCTAGCTGTTGTTTGAAAGCACTGCATGTTTCAACTTGACGTTCGTTTTGATTGTCAGTCAGAGCCCGAGGAATAAACTTGGCAGTAGTACTTTTAATTCCCAAATCTTCAGTTAAAAAATTCGCTGAACCGAGCTCCAAGGTAACCCACTAATCTCTGACAGCTGATCATTTGTCTGTTGGTCTGAGAGCACAAGCTCTCAAAGTTTTTCAACATTTCTGTCGATTCAGGCAGTTGATGGACGTCCAGAACGAGGTTTGTCATCAGTCAACATGTCACCTTTTTTAAACCGATGGAAACACTCGTATACTTGAGTTTTTCCCACAGCACCATCTTTGTAAGCTGTTTTCAACATTAAAACAGTTTTAGCAGCATTTTTACTGGGTGGAAAAGAAAATTTCACAGCTGCAAGTTGTTGACTTAAACTTGCCATCATCAGAAATGTAACAATAACAAAACAGCACTAGCAAAAAAAATCACTGCAGATCAACAGAACAAGCCAGGTCAACAACACAGGTGGCACTGAACTGACAAAGAGTTGTACCATAAACGCCTAGCAGCAGAAACACGTACTACATAAGCTATGCCCACAGCAATGCTATTACGTTTATTTTTGGGTACCCCGTCGTCTAGGTGGTGGTAACTGTTATAGAGTCACAGATGGTAGTTACAGTGCAGTTTGGATGGATATAACAGATTTAAGGAATGAGCAAGGAAAATGGCATTGTAGTTATGTACTTCTCTGATTGTGATTCGATGATCTTGCATCACTAGGGTCATCAGTTTATCAAAGGTGATCTCATTTCATAGTCTATAGAGTGGTTGTGTTTGAAGCTGTTGTTTAACATTCTGGCCTCGAATTCAGGAGGACGCGGGTTTGAATCTCCGTCCGGGCATCCAGATTTGGGTTTTCCGTGGTTTCCCCAAGTCACTCCAGGCGAATACCGGGATGATTCCTTCAAAATGGCAATGGCCGAATTCCTTCCCATTCTTTGTCCCCAGTCCCATCCCACCTCTAATGACCTTAGCCGTTAACGAGGCGTAAAGCAATAAGTAACCATTGTGTAATTGTATTATCACTAGTACAATAGTAAAATCTAAAGAGTGTATTGTTATTTGTTTGTTCCCTCCACCTATAACTACTTTTAATATTAATAACCATTTTAGTACAGAAATATTAGAATAGAGACTTCCTTATCTTTGTTTGCTGAGACTTCATCAAATTAAAGTTATTAATTCATGTGTTTTTGTTAAGTGTTTTAGAAATCAACTGCTTTCTGACATAGTTCCGTAGTAAGATAAAATACTTAACCAATGTATTTTAGTATAAAGTGTAGCAGTTTAACATATACCTAGTATATATGATTGTAATTGGTTTTTAATGTATCATGTGCCTGTATGTAACTTAACCCATTAATTTTAGCACATACCCATAGGAAATGAACTGATATTATTCTCTTTGTAGGGCAACAATTGAATTTCAACAAAGCCTTGCTCGTTGCCGTGACCAAGAGGATACTGTTGAGGTAGAAAACACATCAGTTATTGGGACACTAGAGTTCATGTGTGCTAAATGTCTGCATATTTACAATACAAAGGATCTGCTAATAAGACATGTGTTCTGCCATGACTCACTTGTAAAAACTCCACGGTATATTTGTAAACAGTGTGGTTTCATTTTCTCAGATCTGTCAACATTGTGTGCCCATACACCTTATCATAACAGTGAAATTACTTTAAAGCAAGAAACAGAACTGCAAGTTGTGTGTGCTATTTGTGCACATGTGTTTTTATCTTGGAGTTCTCTGACAAAACATGTATTTGAACATGTCACAGCTGTTTCCTGCCCATCGTATGTCTGTATGCATTGCCGACAAATATTTAAAAATTTGACTGGGCTTCATCTGCACCAGGATTCCACACATCCTACTTCCTCATTTTTGCAAACAAGGTAAGATTGAGCCATCCTATTTTAGTTTCTAGATAATGCTTGTACTTTACAGTTATAGGTTTTAGTTTACATCTTCTTTGCTTGATATCATGTATATTAGAACAAAACTATGTTTCATTATTGAGGAAATGGCTGGAGGCTATGATACATATAAATACACTCAACCTGCCAAACCTCCCATGTAATATACCAGTTAACATGCAACCACTGCCTGGTTTCATATATAGGTTTCACCACAAATCCACTTTCCATAAGAATAAATGGCCACTGACAGACGGTGTTCACACGGAACCCAAAGCATCCAGTTGCTGCCCATGCCATCACCCATGACTTCGAATAATTTCAACTCCTGTTTTCACAGTGCATGCTGTTAGAGTTGTCCCAAACATCAGCAGCATCTTCTTTCTCCCATATTTTAGACCTAACTTCTTCAAAATTTCTATCCTGTCAGTTTTTTTCTAAATCAACAATTACCATAAAAGTGTCATTATTTTTCTTGATTTGCACTTCAAGTATTAAATCTTAAGGCCAGAATCACTTCTCTTGTACCACAGTTTTTTCCTATACTCCTATCTTCACCTACTATCTCTTCTACTACCATTTTTTTATATCTTATTCTGATAAGTAATTTTAAAGCCTGGAATGTCATATTTATAGTGCAGCAGTTCTCACATTTAGCAGCTTGTGCTACCTTCAGAAGTGTAAAGATAGTACTTTTATTAAAATCAATTTGAATCTCTTCTGTTTCATAATTTTTTGATATAAGTTTCTGTAATCTTTATCTTCCTTCTTCTCCTAGGAGTTTCAGAAGATCTGCAGGAATCTCATCAATCCCAACTGCCTTATTAGTTTTCAAATCATCAAATTGTGTCATGTAAAATGGGATTTCCTATATCATCAAAATTGATGTCACCTTTTTTTCCAGTGCACTGTTTTCAAATCAACACCATCATATTGTTTCTCTCTATATATCTTCCTTTGGTTTATTCCACTTTCTGTGCTTAAAATGTTTCCCATCTGCAGATTTAATGTGTATACCTCTTTTCTTTATTTCTCCAAACATTCTGTTTATCTTCCTATATGCTGCATCTATTTTACCTATGACCATTTCCTTTTCTGCTTTTTCACTTTTTTTTCTTGCAGGCTCTTTTCTTTTGCATTTTTGTATTTACTGTTTATTTGAATTCTAAATTGTCTGTATTGCTTTCTCCCTGCTTCATCCTGGGCATTTTTGTTCCTTGTTCTTCTGATCCATCAACTCCAAAGTTTCTTCTGTGGTCCAAGGTGTCCAGGTAGCTTGTTCCCTAAAGCCTAATGTTTCTTTACCACTTTTGATTATTTCTCTCCTCAACCCAGTCCATTCATCGTCAGTTGAACTCCATTAGAGTTATTTGTTTAGCCCCACATCTACCATCTTTACAAATTTTTCCCTCCTATTAGATTGATTCAGACAGTTTACTTCCAGTCTGTTCCATTAGTATTGCTTCTTTATTCTCTTGAACTGTGAGCCTATGAGATTGTGGTTAGTCAATGTCTGCTCCTGGATATGATTTACAGTCTAGAACTTGATTCCTGAGTCGGTTTAACCTTTATATAATCTACGCGATATTTACCTGTATCGCCGGGGCGCTTCCACATATTGAACTTTCATGCATGGTTCTTAAATAGTGTGTTATCCATGATGAGTTTATATTTTTTTACAAAATTCTATAAACCGGCTTCCTTACTCATATGTTTCTCCTAGACCAAAATTTCCCACTACACTAACCACTTTTCTTCTCCAGCTACCACATTCCAGTCACCAATGATTATTAGATTTTCCTCCCGTTTCATATTTTGGATTAATTCTTCAATTTAAGTGTATGTTTTCCCTGTTTCTTCATCTTCCTGTGACATTGCCATATACACTTGTACTAACGTGATTGGAGCAGGTATAGTTTCTTCCCTCATCATAATAATTCTGTCACTAAACTCACCCATTTTCCTATTCTCTTATTCATTACAAATTCTATACCAGTAACTGCACCTACGGCTTTTGTATTGATTATTCTGTGTTCCCAGACCACAAATCCTGTGCATCCTTCCAGTTATTCTCACTAGTCCCAATGATATCTAATTAAAGTCGCTTCCATCTCCCTTTTTAAGTTTTCTAACCTACCTGCCCTATTCAGATTTCTATCATTCCACACTCCGACTCATAGAATGTTTCTATCTGTTCTAATGACTCCCCCTGAGCAGACTGCACCTGGATATCAGATTGGGGGACTATTTTAATTCTGGAATATTTTACACAGGAATTAAGAGGATTACAAATCTTTGGGATACCCTTAGGGCTTCCCGTAGCGGCTTCCTGTTGTCTTCTGCATTCCCACGCCATTGATTATTTCTCATTTATCTGCCTTTATGGGCTGTTCCATAGTCCAAGGGCAAGAGGGTGGCTTGAGCCACTTCCTGCTTTTCTGCCCTTATGAGGAGGCCTTTGGCAAGCAGTGGGTGACTCCTTATACCACATATATTTCAGTCACCAGAGCCTCATCCATGCAAACAGGGTGCTCCACGTGAAGGAGAGACTGACGTTTGGTAGGAAGAGGCTGATTACCCTTACATCCCTATTACAATTTGTAAGTTACAATATTACTGATCCTGTTTGCATTTAGTATTCATTTTTGTTTGTTTATGATTCATTCAGATAGTACTGTTTATATCAATTTCTACATATAGTCGATATAGTTGATTTTACGTAATTCTTTTATTAATATCCAGTATGACAGAGGCTTCTTTCATATACTTATGAAATTATATTTCATTTTAGGCTATTGTTTAACAGGATGAGGATAAAGAGATCTGCTTGGATTAGGGATCATTTGAAATGATGTTCTCAAATACTGTGGATTTTATTTAAGGAAATTACTAAACAATTTTCTTTAAATTCTGTTAGTATGATAAAACTAAAAATAATGTAGATAAAGTACACAGTTTTAATTCAAAATATGTGGATCCTTAAATTGAAGTAAAGTACTGCTGTACTTAACATAAATTAATACACGGTATGGCTTCATGCTACCTACAGAAAAAAAACTTTGTGACATTCCCCTTGATAACAACTGATCTTTAATATTAATGTGATTAGCACATTCCGTGGTTAATAACCCCAAGTGCCAGTTATACCAGGTGTCTATAGTATCTAGCAAGAGACTGACATCACTTTTTCTGAATTCTCATTTTTACTATGGTGGTTATTTAGTGGCTGGAAAAGATTGATTCTAAAGTTCTGATAACAGTTAAAACCAGAAAGTTGTATCAGATCAATA
>JARYHS010002609.1:0-40367 GCA_031002005.1 Vandiemenella viatica
CCAAGGCTACAGCAGACTACACAAGTTGTATACAACATACTGATAATTATTATTTATTAATCAAACTACCTTTACTAATATTTAATTTAATTGAATGGAGCGCTTGCTCTGGTGGCAATTTTCTTACTCACTTATTTGCTCCCCTTTCCTTTTCCCACTTACGTTTGCACTCTACTAATTTCAACTATAAATTGCTATAGCTCTTTTTGTAAATTATTGATCAATTCTCTTGATAATTTAAACTTATCCCTTACCCCTAAGCTACAGAATAAAATCTTTCCATGCCCCTTTGCTTGAAAATGAGTACCAACTTGTGGTCCTGGTCATCTTTTCCCTTTTATGCTACTCCCCTAATTCTTACTCCAATATCTGTCCATGCCTCATCACCAATACACTCCTTGTATACTCTCTGGAGTCTCTTTACCCTAGTCCTGCCAGCCACTTGAGGATATGCAGTACACAGCAAGTTACATTGAATGAGAATATTCCAGAACAAAATGCTTGGTTATCAGTGAAGGGTCACAGCTTGTATAGCAACAGCCAACTAAACACAGAGCTGACACTCACATACATCAATCACTTTATAGCAAAATAACCTACCAGCTCCTTGAACAGGATTAATGAAATGTCTTGTGCACTCTTCATTAAAGCAGAAAAGAGACCAAGTAGAAGTAATCCCTTCCTCAAGATATTTCTCTTTCAGACAGTGATTTGGAACAACAAGTGAATTAATAAAAAAGTATCTACATACACAAAAGCAAGTTAACATATAATTTGGACATGAATCTCGTGTTTGATTTGTTCAGTTGTTGACACTTGACTCTCCTTAGTGCTAAAAAGCTCAATGTATTCTGTGAATACAGCGTAATTATTTAAGATCTACTAAAACATAACCGTCTTCATTATTGTTATTACTGATAATACAGTTATTATTGTTGTTACAAACAGCTTATTTTATCACAAATACTTCCATAGCAGTAGCACTTATGAAGAGTGTTGACATCAATCATGTCACTGTGTATGTTATATGTAAAATCCACTATTATCCTGCCAAAATAAAACGGCTTGGTATGTAATAAAGAAAATAGATTGGCATTTCCGCTCTCCTGCAACTCCAAACATTATGATGGTCTCTCGTGGAACCCGATCACCAATGGAGCTACGCTGGGAGGTAAGATCATTGGAACATCGAGGTAAATAAAACATTACTACAACAATGTATGCACTATCTACTATCTACTATGGTACTTATAACAACATTTACAATATGCTTTATAACCAAATGGAGAAATATATATAAGCAACTGAAGCTATAATTGTAATCTTAAGACCTTTAATATTATTATTAATGATTACAGTTCATACTTAAATATACTTGAAAATAAATAAAACTAAACTGATATTTTGAAATATTAAAATATATACAAAAAACAATTAAGAGTAAACTTAAATGTCTGTAAAATATTTAAAAAGTAATAAACCATTTTAATATATACAACATAAATACAGTCCAAAAAAAATCTAATATTCATTTTAAAAGTTTTGACGTTCAAACCACTAGATTCAGTAATTACACCATCATTACAGATTCGGCCAAATGTCTTTCGCTCTTCATCAAACTTAGAATATACTTAAAGAGGTGTGTTTATAACAACTTATCAACTAAAACTCATTTAATTACATGTTAGCTAGATAAAAAACATAAATAATACTTATATTGCTCATAGAAAAATTAAAATAATGGTACCAAATAATCGCAAAACACCATTTCTTGGGAATAGAGCCTATGATGCTATTGTTTCGTTCAGTATTTACACCAGTTGTACTGATTAGTTTATTGTCCTCCGTCAGTCATTGCGAAAATACTGACTGCAGGAAAAATACATTTATAGACACTCAGACGAGAGGGGAAAATTCAAGCATGCTCACTTGTGGAAACGGGCATTATTTAATTTTTTGCTTTCTTGGTTTGGCTAGAAATTTTTTTTGGTAACTTTCATTTTGTCTGATATAAAGCATTACTAGTTCATATGCAATGACAAGAGGGATATCTGGTACGTTTTTCGCTTTTTTGCTGGAATACATGTAGGTCAGAATAAAGTATACAATTTCGAGGTTGAATTTCGAGAAGTTGCTCCATTGAAACCTTATTAAATTAAGAGAATGTAAATGTATATTGCTATTATACATTCAGATGGCTATGAGAGGAAGGATTAACAACTTGATAGATTGTTTGCTAAGTTTTAACTTCACTCCTGACTTTCCCAGTTTCGGGTACTGTAAATTTATAACTAACCACAGTGCTTGGTAACTATACTGGTAGTACCCGGAAAAAAACTCTTAGTCTGTGACTGTGCATATTGGTTTCGAAGTTCAGTGAAATAAGTTAAGTAGAAATTAGTAATAAGCTTTTATAAACAGAATAACTACAGTATCAGAATGACGGCATACATGAGGAAAAATACTACAGCTGTGGCATATATTTGGTTGAATTAATTTTTGGACAACCGTGTATACAGGTTTTTTGAGATTTGAATGCGGATTACGTAGAGGTGATGGGAATGGGATGGAACTCAACCATAGATTTTTAATTTTTTTTTAAATTTTCTGATGTAACAAAATTAACATATTTATTACACATTTGTCTGGTGTTGGATCAGTGGATGTTCTACAATGATGTATCGGCTGTAAACACAATACCGCATATTTTGGAAACTCTTTTAATTCGCAGTGTGTGTTAGATGACGCACTGTTTCTACTTGAGCAGCTGCCTCAGCTCTCCGCTGCTCAGGTCGTGCGCCGTCGTCCCTCTTTGTCCCTCGCCGTCCTGTCCGCCCCGGCCTCCAGCAGCGCTCTCACCACGGCGGAGCCCTCATAGCATGCTGCGTAGTGCAGCGGCGTCTGACCAACATCGTCCCTCGAGTTGACGTCTGTGGTCTCCCTGATAAATATCTAGTCGCTCTGCATAATTTTGAATATTCAGAAACAACAACAAAATTTCACCAATTCAATACAAGGTGGCTTTTGTTTTACTGTTCTATTATCTATTTAGTGCTTTGTGTCTGCTGTGAATGCTCCTGAAAGCAAACACCAATTTGAAACCAAATTGTAGGAATATTATACGGCGGTTTACCGTCTGTCGGTAGTTTTGCACTGTCACTTACCCGAATAGTATCAGTTCAAGGTGATAGCAGGAAAGCAGGGACAAATGTTAGTTAAAAGAACAAAACATAAAGAAAAGAACAGATGATAATAATGAGGTGAGAAGGCTGAAGGGGCTGGAAAGAAGACAACACAAGAGAGGGAGAAAGTAGAAATGCAGTTGCGCACACTTCGCACAAATAGACGAGAAATCAGCAGCAACAAAGGAGAAGCTAAACACTCGTCTTAAAAAACACTATGACCGGAGCAAGGAACGATGAGCAATAAATTTATAGGACTGCGAAAATAATTTAAGGAACAGAATTGGTGGCCACTAAGAATTACAATCTCAGCAGTGTTTTCAATCCCGCGGGATTGGCGCTAACAGTTTATCAACGAATATTTCTAAAACATAGGTATTTAAAGTGTTAACAAATTAAAAAGTAAACATCTGTTAATTAAATTAATAAATCAGTTTTAAAATTACAGTATGGATTAGTTTCACTCATATAATAAACAAAAATAACAGTAGTAATTTAGTGAAGATAGGAGATACCTATATAAAACAAATACATGGCACAAAATTTTTAGGAATATGGTTGAATGAACATTTAAAGTGGGATAAACATGTTGAATCACTGAATAAGAAGTTAAGCAAATGTTGTTATATTTTAAGAATACTTAAAGATTGCTGCTCTTTGAAAACAATGTTGTGTGCCTACTATTCATATATGCATAGCTTATTAAGATATGGTATAATTTTTTGGGGAAATTCAACACATGCAAAACAGGCATTCATACTTCAAAAGAGAGCTATAAGAATCATGAAAGGTATGAAACGTAGAGAATCCTGCAGGGATATTTTTAAAGAACTAAAAATACTGACTCTACCATGTATATACTTATTCGAGTGTATCTGCTTCCTGAAATCACATCAGGAATATGCAGCGCTAAATAAGGAAACACATAAACACGAAACAAGGAATAGGAATAATTTTCATATAGAGTTGCACAAGAAAGCTCTATACCAAAATAGTGTACTCTACCAGCCTAAAATTCTGTACAACTCTCTTCCTGAAAACATAAAACAAATATTCAAATTTACATAATTTTAAATATAAGCTAAAAAATTTTTTTATTAGTCAATAGCTTCTATAGTGTCAATGAATATATTAACAATTCGAGAAATGAACAAACATGATTAAATTATTTTGTATTGTAACTTGTAAAACATTGAAATATTAATTTAACTTCAGTTGAACATATGTATTGACTGTGCAATTTTAAGTATGATAATTATAATAATGATATGTAATGCTATATTGTGTGAAAAAAATTATATTGTAATGCTTATTGTAATTACTGATGACTTGTCCTATGTCATAAATTATGCACTTCATGGATCAAATAAAATTCAATTCAAAATTAAATGATACAAGTTATAATTATTTTAATCGGCAAAATGATATTAAAATTTTAGCCTGTCTTAAGAATATTTCGAGCTTTACATTTTAATAAAATCTAAACCAGTTTTTAAATAAATAACCAAAAATGCAAAATATTCAGTCTTAAGTCATATTATGTACCTTACAATAAGTCATATCAATTTTAAAACATGGTATGCATAGTTGGCAAGTCATCAGAGTTTTTTTTTTTCTTTAATTAACGAATCTGCAACACCGAGAGAAAGTATTTTATTTAACAAAGTTAATGTAGGGTACAATAGACTTGTCTCAGAACAAGATCTCATAACTTTTTGTCACTGCATAACCACGAGACTTCACCTATTTTTACAAGAATTGTTTTGGTGGGATTCATTATTATGTCTCCTAGTCTTGATTGATCTTGTAGTTATGTAAGAAAGGAGACTTTCTCGGCATATGATTGCAATGACGTCCTCACGGGTATATCGCCGGATTGCGTTGTAAATACACGAAATTTCTCACGTGTGAAGACGGCGGAGCAGCCCGTCGAAGTATGATGTTTTTACAACACAATTCGGCGATACACCCGTGAACATTTCATTATAACTTTTGTTGCACTTAGTCGAAATAATAACAAGGACTTGAAAGGACGCATGCTATTCACTCAGAAATAATGTATTGTGGCGATTGACCGGCAGTGCAGACACGAAACCACATGAAAAGTAACACACAATTCAGCACCTTAAAGAGATTATTTCAAGTCAAGATGAAATCATTAGATTTCTTAAGGAAGAAGCAAATGATATTAAGGATAAAGTGAAATATTTAACTCATCCTGTAGTTGCGGAAGCAAACTGTTAAAAATGGACACATGTTAATGGCCGGCGTAGCATTTTTTGTATTTATTGGTCCCTTAGCATCATACATAGTACAAAGTACAAATGATATGGGATAAGTCAAAAATAGTCTGTACACAGACACACAGTACATTCTCTCTCTCTCTCTCTCACACACACACACACACACAAAACATACATCAAAGAAGACAATGGATCTCGAAGTGAAGCTTTCCAATAAGTTTGATGTGTTAAGCTTGTAAAGTGATGTGCAGTTAGACAAAATTCAGATCAAAACTAAAAGATGTGCATCAAACATGCAGAAAAGCAACAAACTGAACAATAATTGTAATATTCTACTTTTGTGTGATAGTCAAGGAAGAGATTGTTTGAAAATTTTAAGAGAGAAATTGGGTTCTTCTTACAGTATAGAAGCAATAATCAAGCCAAAAGCTCCTACCGAAGAAGTGACTAAAAAAATGATAAATTGAGCCAAGGCTGCAGTTACAAAGACTATGTAGTAGTAATAGCTGGGACAAATAACGTAGAAGATAGCTACAAAGGTCTTTACAGTGCACTAAATTCTGTTACATCCTCTGTTAATGCATTAAGCAAAATAATGAATGTAATTTTACATCCAATTCCACTCAGATATTATGTCCCAAATGTAAACTAGAAAATTATATCAGCTAATAAGTACTTCTGGAAGTCCATCAACTCAAGAAAAAATCTCAACAGTGATCGAGTCAGTATTAATTTTGAGATTGAAAGATTGAACAGAAGACAATTTACAAGTCATGGGCTACATATGAACAAATTTGGAAAAGAACATGTATGCAACAGAATTGTGGAGATAATTAAACAAAATCAGAATGTATACAAGAAGGAAACTTGCAAGAAGCAAATGAAACAAACTTTACTAGACAGTTGGGTTTATAGAAAACCAAAGGACAGTGACAACTTCATTGTATCCTCCAAATCAAAATCATGGGGGCAAATGAATGCTGAAACACAACCTCTTCAAGAACATGTGAATAAAGTATGTGACCATCCAGAAGAAGGAAAATCAGTGAATGAAGCAATCAACATAGAAGATATTTTTTTTTAGGGTACGGTAAGTGAATCATTAGAAATGCCATTAGAAATCAACAAGGGACCCCAAAGTTTTTTTTATGAAAAACCAAGCAATTTTGAACTCTTTATCCTGCATCATAATGTTCCATCACTTACCAATAAGTTAACATAATTGGAAGTAGTACTCCAGTATAGGCTAAATCTTGATGTAATATGTATCACGGAACACTGGTTAAGTGGTGATGAAATGAATTTGGTTTCATTACCAGGATACAAACTAGCCAGCTGTTTCTGCAGAAAAACTTCTAAACATGGAAGTACTGCTATTTTTGTCAAGCAACACATTCAATGTATAAATATCTTAAAATGCATTAAACTCTCTGTAGAGAAGAATTTTGAAGCTTGTGCAACTCTTTTGCTTCAAACCAACATAGTAGTTATAAATATCTATAGACCACCAGATGGAAAATTGCCGACTTTCCTTGCACAATTGGAGTCATTATTAAATAATGTGACTGCACCCAATAAAACATTAGTGCTTTGTGGTAATTTCAATATTAACTTCCTCCAAGACAGTAATGAAAAAACAGATTTATTGAATAAGGTGAAATCCTTCAACTTAAAACCAAAAATAGACTCCCCAATCAGGATATCGAACTACCATAATACTCTTCTTGACCAGGTGCTTGTAACAGAGACAAGTCTCTTCTCAAAAGGGGAAGTAATAAGTATGGGCTACAGTGACCATAAAGTGCAACTCATATTACTGAAGATAAAAAAAAAGTAAAAACACAAATTATAAAAATATTGTTTTTCGGAGAAATTTTTGTGAGGCTAATATATGCGTGTTTAACTTACTTCTATCAAATGAATCCTGGAAAGATGTCTATGATCAAATAGATGCAAATGACATCTTTAATGTATTTCACAGTACTTTTCTACACTACTTCAACCTGGCTTTTCCCAAAAAGAGGAAATTTGTGGCAGAAACAACTAGTAAAAACTGGGTTACCACAGGCATAAAAATATCGAGAGAAAGAAAGCGTTTCTTACAGAATTACTTTAAACAAAACCAAGTGGATCAAAATTTTTCAAACTATGTTAAAAACTATAAGAAAATTTATAAAAGAGTAATTTGACAAGAAAATTATGGCAAATGATAATTATATAAAAAACTGTTCCAACAAAACCTAAGGAATGTGGCATATTATTAGACAATAAACTGAAAGTACAAAAACTGAACGAAAGAACATCAAATTATGTACTGATAATTCAGTAATTAGTGACCCAAAAGTTATAGCTGAAGAATTCAATAAATATTTTACTTCTTTGGCTGAAAAATTAATTAAAACAAACTGCAGTAAACAAACTTAAGATGTTCCCAGTCTTTCCACAATATCTAGTACCACAATGTATCTAACTGAAATGAACCCTGATGAAATTTAAAAAATCATAATGACATTAAAAAATAGTTATTCATGTGGACTAGATGAGGTCCCAGATTTCATATTGAAAACCTGTTCTAATTATGTAGCTGCCCCTCTGGCAAAAATTTTCAACATATCTGTACAAACTGAAACTAGTCCTGAAGTACTCAAAACTGCAATAGTGACTCCACTGTTAAAAAAGGACCTCCTGATCAGTTGGCAAATTATAGACCTGTATCCCAATTAAGTGTTTTTTCAAAAATATTAGAAAAACTCTTCCTTGACGGGCTCCGTAAGTTTATCAACAATCCAACGACTGCATCTCAAACAGCACACCTGTGCTACTGTATTGCATTTCTCGCAAATAAAACATTAACACATTAGGAGCTATTTCTAAAAACCAGAGAAATCACCGACCAATGATGGTTTAAATTTTAAATTAAATTCCTTAAAAAATATATTTTTCTTCTGGAATCATCTCTAGAAAATAGAGTATACAGCTTGACTTTGTGTGTTACATGTAATGTATTGAAATTTGCTTTCCTTAATCCTAAAAGAGGTCAGCTATATTAACACAGCTATCCTGCCACTAATGACTTTAACGTCGGTGAGGTGTAAAGGCATAAATAATAATAATAAAAAAACACAGCTTCCCTTTTTCCAAATATACAGCTTTTTTTTCAAATTCAGAGGATGTTCGGAATAATATAAGAAGTGTAGGATTTAAGCTCAGACGGTAACTAAAATAAACAAGAAGTGTACGTATGGAAAGGTATTATGGTACTGATATATTCACTATCCCAATAAAAGAAACAGCAGCATCAGAAAAAGGAAACATACAATGAGACCATGTGATAGGGCGTGGTTAGCCAAGAGGATGATATGCAATATCGCGTGGACAGACACAGCTGATGCGCAAGGCTAAACTATCTGGTGAGCAGCTGATTGTTGGACTGTGTGGAAAAAACAGACCACGGCGGAGCGACCATAGTAGTCGCGACTTGCAGCGGCGTCCAGCCATCACCGTCCCTCACGTCGACGTCTGTGGTCTCCAGCAGCAGCCGCGCCACCTCCACACTGCCTTGCTGTGCCGCCGCGTGCAGCGGAGTGCTCCCCGTGTTGTCTCTGGCAGTGGAGTCCGCGCCGGCCAACAGCAGCGCTCTCACCGCCTCCTCGTCACCGCGCCGTGCCGCGCAGTGCAGTGGCGTGTCCTGGTATTCACCTCTCTCGTTGACGTCCGCCCCCGCCGCCGCCAGCGTGGCGATGGCTTTGCTCCTGCCCTGCTGCGCCGCCCACAGCAGCGCAGTCCGCCCCTGCTGGTCGCTGCCGCCCCCGGCGCCCGCCCCCAGCAGCGCCCTGACTGTGCGCACGCTGCCCGTGTCCGCCGCCAGCAGCAGCGGCCTCTTGTCCCAGTCCTGCTCCCCCGCAGTGGTGTCCGCCCCCGCCGAGCACAGTAGCTGCGCTGTGGCCGCGTGTCCCGCCGCCGCCGCCAGCTGTAGCGGCGTCCTGCCCTCTGTGTCCCTGCACTCCGCCTGGGCCCCGGCCCTCAGCAGCACTCCCGCCACGACGGGCCCGCCGCCGCCTCCACACGCCGCCGCCTCGTGCAGCGCAGTCCACCCGTCACTCTCTCTCGCCGCCTCCAGGTCCGCTCCCGCGTCCAGCAGCATCCGCACGGCGGCGGGCTGGCCGTGCCTCGAGGCCACGTGCAAGGGCGTCGACGACTCGTCGTCGACTGGCTCGCTGGCCAGTGCTGGCCGGTGCTGCAGCGCCATCCGCAGCAGCTGCAGGTGTCCCGCCGGCACAGTGCACGCATCACGTGGCGAGCTGTCTCTGGAGCCTCCAGCTCGCACTTTATGATCTCCAGCTCGCTGCAGCTGATGTGACCAACCTCCAGCAGGTTTTCCAAAATATCAGGAAACAGCCATATAGGTTTGGAAACCACTTCCTTCATCGCCAAAGCACTTAACGACAGTTTTGCCGTCTTGTCCATTGGAGACCTACTTGAACATACCACAATATAACATTAGCACACATCACACTTATAAAACATCAATATTATCATTGTTAGCAGCACTAATTCATTTATCTTCTGGCTCCAAACAACTTAAAATATAAGTTACAGTATTTTATTATTACTGTATATTTTCAAAAAACAGCACAACATTTTATTGCCTCTCATGCTTTTCAATGTCCACAAATTACACTTAACTCAAAACATCAATTCTGCAATGAACTTTCTCTGAGACAGAATTTTTTCTTTCCACAATATGACGGGTGGTAGTTTTGGCTTTCGAATCATATTCTTAATTTCCTGTGTTATACCTTCCAAACATTCATTTTAAAAGTCATTACTGTCATATTTTATCAACTGGTAATATTTATAGAGGTTGTTATGTATTAAGTACTTTCATGACAATATGATAGGCAAAGTCTAGCATGTGGTACCTTAAATACATTCAGCGTAACTGCTAGGCCGGTACATTTAATTACACACATAATAAGAGTATTATCATGTTTCTAATGCTATATATATTTTGTTAACCAATAAAACAGAGAGTAAAAATGAAGAAAGAGTATAATTATTAATGTAATGATATACCGTACCCTACAGTTGATCCTTGAGCACTACGAGTAGCGGCGTCTGCCCACGCCGAGCCAGTGAGCCGTGCGGCACCTGCAGCCAGCTGCTGTGGCGTCCCGCCGTCCTGGGCTCGGGACGTCGACAGCTCTCCGGCCACGTCGGCCCCACCACCGACTCCACGTGCCGCCGCGTCGTACCTTGCAGTACACTCGTCACCGTCTCTCGTTGCCTCTGGAAGAGGCCTCGCAGACGATTCATCTCCTCCTGCAGTGGTGTCTGCCCCAGCCGATACCAGCAGTTGTGAGAGTGCAGCGTGGCCTGCTGCCAGCTGTAGCGGCGTCCTGCCGGCTCTGTCCTTGCCGTCCACAAGGGCCCCGGACCTCAACAGCACTCTGGTCACGTCGATGCCTCCGCACGCCGCCGCCTCGTGCAGCGCAGTCCACCCGTCACTCTCTCTCGCCGCCTCCAGGTCCGCCCCCGCGTCCAGCAGCATCCGCACGGCGGCGGGCTGGCCGTGCCTCGAGGCCACATGCAAGGGCGTCGACGACTCGTCATCGACTGGCTCGCTGGCCAGTCCCGGGTGGTGCTGCAGCGCCATCCGCAGCAGGTGCAGGTGTCCCCCCGACACAGCGCACTCATGAGAAGTGGAGCTGTCTCTGGAGAGTCCAGCTGGCGCTTCATAACCTCCAGCTCACTGCAGCTGATGGCACCAGCCTCCAGGAGAGTCTCAAGGAACTGAGGAAACCGCAAAACTGGGCTGGAAAGCACTTCCTCCATGGACAAAGTAGTCAACAGCAGCTCTGCTGTCTCTTCCATTAGAGACCTGAAAAGAAGTAATGCCAATGTATATCACACTTCAAAAACATTAATATCATCACTGCCCACAGCACAAATTCGTTTATTCTGCAGCTCCAAACCCTTAAAAATTTAGGCTAATGTTAGCTCAATAGTCTTGGACGTGAACGTGCAGATGGGTCATTTTATTTCTGTACTATGAGCAGTAATATCCTTAGTGTTACTGCAAAATTAGCCATTTCCTGTGCTATATCAGACATTATGTGTAGTGCTACTACTGTCTACTTTATCGATTGATAATTTTCTTAAACTAGCTTTGCCTAGCATGCATTGCGATGCCTCTTTTTCTGATACTAAACGCTGTGCCATAAAAATGGGTTTTCCCCATAAGCCAACTTACTTCTTATAACAAATATGATTAAAACTGGCAATGAAATGAGATTAAGTGTGTCATACCAATTACTAAGTACTAATTACGACTTTTTTAATGGAATATTTTGACAATGTGTCAGCACATGATTGGCACTATATGTAAACTTATGTCCTTAATGCCATATTACGCACTTAGATGTGATGTATAATAATGAAAATATGTGGCAAAAAGCATTATTTTTGTATTATACATTATTACTAAAAATTATTATAATTGGTTGCAGTCATGTTATTACTGCAAACAATATTTGCAACTAACACTCTGATTTAGTGAAAGAAAATTGTTCCATTGTTGTGGGGACAGTTTTTGAAATTATATTTCCAACCATACGGGAATCATGCTGAATATATATATCACCTCTTGCACTTCTAGCAAATCTTCCTCTTTAGAATTCAAAATATCATGGGCATTGGGCAAATGGGAGAGGAATGAATTCTTCACCACTGTTATAACCAATATCGCTTGGGTACTCATCTGAAAGTTCAGCCAACAAACAAATCTCCAATTTCATCATCTGTCGGAGACTTATTAGACTGCATATTTCTTCTTTTGGGGCAGAAGGCTCTGCAAAACTATCGTCTCTACAACCTATATTTCAACATTTTTCACAACTAATAAAGCTATAAATTCGAGTTCACTTGCCATTATAACTTGTTGACACCTTTTACTACACGCCTATACCAGCAGAGACACTTTACGTATAATGGCCAACTGAACGAGAGAATAAATGTTGAGGCGAACATGGCTGGCTACTGAGACATAACTCCACACCATGTGCTAGTGCATGTGCAGTTGAGTGGTTGGCAGCAAACATGTTAAGTGGATACGTGTATCGACAAAATATGGACAAAAATAAAATAAATGAAAGACAATATTTTTATGAATTAAATTAATAATGAATAATTTTATTCTAATGCTTTGGGATTAACAATATTTTCGGTCTTTCATTTTCTGCAAAACAGATCCTATATTTTTATCCAGTTGTAATAGCACTTAGCAAACCTACATTTAAAAATAGAGCAGTGTGGTAGATCAGTGGTTAAAGCTGTTTATTTCAAATGTTTTTTGGTCTAGTGACAGGTTCAAATTCTGGTGGAAGCAGAAATTTTTAAAGAGTTGCATATGATCAATTGCTTATTACGTCCCCTTTCAGTAGGATCTAACCCACCCTCGGGTTGTGGACAAAGTTTTTTTTTTCTCTTTAAAACAAAGATAAAAATACTGTCTACAGTGTTTCTTTGAAAGTTCTAATGTTTTATCCCTTTTTAATGGATTGTAATAAAAAAATTCTCCATCAGCATTCACATCGATACAAAAACTGGAAAAGTTGCTTTTATAAATTAGTATTAATAGGGGAGAAGGGTAAGAGTGTGTGCAGTTTTTTAAACTAAATATAAACACCATTTTTCATTTATTTTGAAACATCTGTGTGCAAACCTCCTTCAGGATTGGATAAAAACTGTAGATTTGTAAATTTTTAAGTTTGAATTCCTTGGTCGGCAACTATGCAGTCAAAATTAGTCGAACAGTTTGACAGGAACTATTATTGGCTCTCAGAATATCACATATATCCCTATCTACTTTGGTTATTTTCCCTACCTCTATCAAGATATTTGCAAAAAGACTGAATAGTTCCATGTGTAATTTTGCTTCAGGGAGAGTGGTGGGTTTTTGTAAACCAAATGTAGGAAATATTTTTCTCGCTATTTTAAAGTAAACGTATGCAAAGTTACATCAAAATTGGATACAAACAGGAGGGTTTGTATAAGGAACATTTATATAAAATAAGGGGAGTAAAGGAGAAGGGTTGGATTTGGCAAACCAAATGTTGACAGCATTTTTCTCTTTGCTTTAAAGTAAACAAACTAACTTAGTCCACAACCCAAAGGGGGCATACTAAGCCATTGATCATATACAACTCTTAAAAATGCCTGTTTCCACCAGAATTGGAACCTGTGACCAGACCAAGACACTTTTGAACATAAGAGCCTTAACCACTATGACAGCAGATTTACGTTTTTTAAGTATAGGTGTGCTAGGTATTATCAGACCTGCATAAATACTACAGGTTAGTATGAGCAACATTGGCAAAAATTGAGGGTTGGCATAAAGGAGGAGAGGGGTTAGCTTTTTGTAAACTAAACATAGACAGTATTTTTCTCTTTGCTTTAACATAAAGAAACTAACTTAGTCCACAACCTGAAGGAGGTGCACTAACCCATTGTATCAGGCAGGACGGCCAGTTCCTTTCTTCTGTGACCTACAGTTAAACGTGGAATCTGAACCATGGAACGTCTGGGTGTCGTTCAAATGATCAATAGCAACTCCAAGAAATCATTCCTGCTTTCCCCTGGCTTCAAAACTGTGACCTAAGACAGAAATCTGAGTAATTATGTTAACTATTCAGCTACAGACCCTTTTGTTTTGAAGCATACGTGTGGTAAGTAGTATCAAAATCAGATAAGAGATATGGGTTTGTATGAGCAATGTTGGCATAAATTATGGGTGGGTAAAGGAGGAGAGAAGTTAGGACTTGTAAACCAAACACAGGCAATATTTTTCTATTTGTTTTAAAGTATACATATACACAGTTTCATCAAAAATTTGATAAAAACCTATGTGTTTGTATGAGGAATATGGTAAAATATTTAGGGAGTGGGGGTAAAGGTGGAAAGGGGCGGGTTTTGGAGACAAATGTGGGCAGAATTTTACTGTTTGTTTAAAGTTACGTGTGCAAAGTTCCTTCGCAGGCACACACAGAATAACTAACCAAAGTTTCATCATAATCAGATGAATGGTATAGGAATGCATAGAAGACAAAAAAACAACAACAACAACAAATGAACATTTATTTTTATACATTATATGAGGATAACATGAATTATGAAACTTCATAATGTAAGATGGGAATAGTTAGTGCAAGCAAAGTTAGTGTAAACAAATGTCAATTACAAACCATTAAGAGGAATCATATTAGGTGATCATACTGGTCATAGTTTTAGGCAGTTTTCTATTGTCATTTAGCCTTGTCAGTTTGCATTCTGATACACAAACTGTAGCTTTAAAAAGCTTACAAATTTCTCAGATACATGTAACATCATTCCTCAGTTTAGATTGTCTAAGGCCCAAGCAGAAACGGATGTGAAGTTTCATCAGACAGGGCTGCCAAGCCTGGCAACCAATTTGGGGATAGCCACATAAAATATTACGCTCTTAAAAAGCAGAAGAAACAGCAGACACGAAATAGTTATATGAACTATGGAGTATGTGTGGCTGAAACAATAAAAGCTCAACAGTAAACAAATATCGACAGTAAAATCAAATCAGAATGTGACAAAGATCATGTGCTGTAAAATTTATGAAGGAAAAACACCAGTTCTAACATGTGTTAAAATAATTTTTTTTACCTCAACTACTAAAAAATTGAAATTAAAGGATATAACCTGATAAACCACTGACATATGCAATGAAGTGTAACCCAGTTTCCTTTATCATTTTCTTGGTTTATACAAGTATTTAGCAGATACTGACATTCTCATGGCAAATAAATGTTTAATGTATTTATAAAAACTTCACATGTAACTTCAACTAAGGGAGGAGGGAGAGATATTAAAGAAAAAACTATAGACTACTACAAATCAGTATCTTAGCTACATACAGCCATCGGAAAACCATAAATAAATACAGACAAAACAACAAGATACAAAGTCAGGTACAGCATGAATACAAAAAATTAAAGTCTTCGCTGATAACAGGAAGAATGCCTTTGTTTAGTAAATCACAATGTAAAGAGCTCCACATCGATGCAATGTAGTGGACAACTACTGTTAGAAGCACAAACAACTTCAACAATCTTAAAATTCTTGAAAATCACATTCATGTTTTCTGTACAGAAATTGGCTCGAATGTTTCTAGTGATGAAAGAGGAAATATTGAACGTATGTGGAATATTTAACTCATAGGTATGCAATCATAATTACAAGTAATGTTACACTTGTGAAAAGGGGAAATTTACGATTGTACAATGCCAATCCCATAAACAATACACACTTTTCCGAGTAATGGTTGGGGGCATCAACGAACTTCTATTTGTGTTAATTGTAAAAAGGAACACAGGAACAGCTCAATTCCACGAACACTATAAATATAGGAACATACCTCCTGACTGATGAATTCCACATTTTCTACTTCCGTCACTCGTGTTTCCAACGCGATATTCCAATACCACAGCAAACACACGCCTTAAGCCACGAATCAGCTGACGACAAAGAGGACAGACGCAAAGATACTGCCGCCGAAAGGGAACAATCCACTCTTGGTTTAATGTACGAATTTATATTACGAAATACAATGGGTAATTATTTCCTACCTTTCCTTCCAACCCCTAAATTTTAGAGACACATTAAAAAAAAAAAAATTACGATCACACCGGTAAGGAACTAACGGCGAATAAACTGCAAATATATCATATAAATTAAATATTTAATATGAAATTGTAAAATTTGTAGCTTCAGTTAGTGATATAATTTAAATTTGTGTTAGATGTCACCAATTCACTAAAACCACATTTGGAATTCATTCAGTTATTGCAATAGTTGACCTCAGTGTGACGAAATTGGTTTATTTTGCTTATTTTCAATCCTTAACGTCAACTGCAATAGTCTTCTCACCAATCCAGCTCGTCTGGTTGAAATATTCAGTAATCATTGGTGAATAATACCTAAATATTATGTAACGGATGATCAGTTAAACTTTCTACTCTATAACTCAGGAACTTTTGGTTTGGTAGTAGAGTAGTAGCAAAAATACGAAGCACAGTAGATTAAATATAGAAATAGTATTGGATGCAAAAGGAGAGTAAGTGATTTCTGCTACTTGAGAAGCAAAATTACAACCGATGGCCGAAGCAGGAATGATGTTAAAAGCAGAATAGCACTAGCAAAAAGAGCCTTCATGAAAAAGAGAAATCTTTTAGTTTCAAATATTGATCTAGGAATTAGAAAGAACTTCTTAAAACTCTATAAGGAATACCGGAAAAAAATAAAATTGAAGCATTTGAAATGTGGTGCTACAGAAGAATGCTGAAAATTAAATGGAAAGACAAAGTACTAAATGAACGATTTTTGGAAATAATTGGTGAGGAAAGAAGTTTGTGGAAGAAGCTTACAGAAAGAAGAGACAGGCTGGTAGGTCATATTTTGAGACATGCTGGATTGGTTAATTTGTTAGTGGAGGGAACAGTCGAAGGTGTTTCTCTGTAAATTGACAACTTTCCACATCCCACAGAGCCAGTCCTTATATTGGGATCAATGGAAAATGAATGTATTGTATTGAACTGTAGAGGAAGACAGAGATTAGAATATATGAAGCAGATAATTGAGGACGTGGGCTGTATGGGGTATATAGAGATGAAGAGGTTAGCACAGGATAGGAAGGGATGGAGGATTGCATCAAACCAGTCGAAAGACTGACGACAGCAAAAAAAAAAAAAAAAAAAAAAAAAAAAAAAAAAAAGGAGCATATTATACATGGACATTAATGATCCAATCATGTTCTATTTCTATGATTGTTGTGTGGTAGTAGTAATGTGAATGTTGATTTGCAAGGGAGGGCAGCAGGATTTGTTTATAGAAATGTAAAATATAAAATTAAATATTTAATTAAATTGCGATGGATAAATATCCTCGTTGAATTTCCCGTGACTCGTCCACATATTTGCTCTTTTTGGCGAACCCTCTCTCGGATTCACTACCTCGTTTACTGATGTGTAGCCTTCGCATACACTATTCAACGCAGAGTTCCCTGACTCCATTTTCTTCGTAACACTTCGTTCGTGTTCGAATTTACCATCGGCGGTATACCCAACACTCACAGGTGGCTGGATTCCGTTCACTTAACAACTGAGACACGCCTTACCTAGCGTTCTCCTTACCCCCCGGAATCCCACAAAATTTTTTTACTCCCGGCAAATAATTTCACATGCGGCTCTTTCGCCGCTACGCCCACATTTACCCGGATTCTACAGTCTCACATTTGAGTGAACACACTGCAAAACACCGGATTCCCCGTGAATCCCATAACTCCCATTATGGCAGAGATCGCTTTTACCTCTCCAGGTTAGCTCACAATCTCCATAACTCATTAACGACCTGTAAATAGTGGCTCTCTATGACCCCTATGCTGCACACAATACTGCCCTCTTGCAGTATCCTTACCTCCCTTATCTTCCTCCACACTTGTTCCACCTTTGACCAAAATCCTCTTTACTCACTATTTAATTTTGCGAATTTTCCAATCGGAAAATAATCGTGGAACACCCCTCAGTGAACTACACTCCTCTATAGCTTCTTTCGATGACGTTTTTGTCACCAACTTTTTCGTAACACTTTAAAATATTGCGTCCTTCCCCGACACAATTCATTTACCACTTTACAGTTTATGCATAATCTCACTAACCGATTAATCTTTAAACCAGATTTTTATGCAATTATTTATCTCGTAACACTCACGACCATCCTCTAAACCTGTTTACTCTCGAAACATATTGGGTACAATGGCCAATATGTTCCCCTACTTACAGCTTTATCTTAATTGCAGCATTATTTACTTATGAAATTATATAATTGTCAACACATATTCTAAAAGCATATCAATGTTATCTTTCGCGCACTCTAGATTCCACAATTCGTCACTTCCCATGCCCGCACAGTACGTTAAGCAATTCATTAATTTATTTTATAATTGTACATTACTGTATTTTACCGCGGTTCCAGTATCTCTGTTTTTATGTAACTCCCTTTAGGTTGAATTCTCTTTGCTTAGAAATTATTTTCATTGCTAACACACCTTCAAATATTGAACTATCCTTCATAACTCTCGTTTTGTTTTTCGTTTGTGGAACTTCGCACAATGATACGTCTTTTACAATTCTAACAATGCTATAACTTGACCTCACTAGCATTTGTACGACGCGAGTAACTCAATTTCCAATCGCGTATAATCTTCAGAATTCTTGCAACCCCTTTCAAATAAATTATGCTTCTAATATTCAACTAATTTATAATTTGATAATTATTCATACTCCTTTACATCGGAATACATGTTGCACTTAAGTACTAGGTTCATTGCTTCCATTTGAATTAACTATAACACAACACAATTTCTGTGGCACCACTCTTGTTATAAAATATATGAATTAGGCGACAAAACCATATGGTACCCAATTAGATTTTCTGCTAACTCATCAACATCTTCGACTGAATCAGGCATCCGGTTATATTCTTAAACATCACTCTATTACAATGGATAGAAAATGAGAGTTTTAACACGCCTAATTTCTAAAGAAACTAATCATTGCTTATTTTGGCAAAGACCTGTGTTCTCTAAGTCCAAGGATTTCCGATTTCAACGTATTCTGAACAATTTCTAACACAACCATATCTTTAATATATTTTTTTTTTAATTTCCCTTAATTACAATGGATAATAGCAATTTTTACCTCGACTCCTCGAGTTTAATAATAATCAGTATTATGTAAACTCTTTTCTACATATAATTTCACATACAGGAGTACTCGCTCCATACTTATCAATAACTTATGGACTACATTCCCCCGCAATACTGGCTTATTCAATTTTCAAAAATTCGCCGCAACCGATTTTAAAACTTACAGTGATTTATCTTTTTCACACGTTAACATATTTCTTTTTACAAAAAGGTATTTTTCTAATGTATACTGTGTGATTTAATCTCAAACAGCATCTTTCACTAATCTTACTGACATATTGACTTCCATCAACCACTAATTTCTTCATAATAATATAGTCACAAATTTTTTTTCATTTCTCAACTTCGGTTTTTTCTGATGGAGTTAATTTTGCTTCTGTTAATGCACGAGTTGTTAACACCTGGCATCTGTTTATGCGCTGCTTGGCTGGCTGCATTTTTGCGTCACTTACTATGAAATGCTGATGCGGTTGTACGCTGTGTGTGCGTGCTGCGACGCCGCTGTATGACGTTTGCTGAATGGACTCCGACCCTGTTGGCTGGTGCTGCGTTGTGTTGTTGATGGCGAAGTCGTAGACCCCTTTTGGCTGCTGACGACTGCATGTCTGCAATTCTCCAACCTGCTGCGTGTGTGTTGACATTGGCTCCTCTTGGACTGCCGTAACTGCAAACTGCAACTCTCGTATCGATTATAGACGATGCGTCCCTTTGCTCCTCTGATAACTCTGTGGCTCTACTGGAAGTTGGATAATGGATATGACGGATTTGCTCGCTCCTCCTCTATAATTACAACAAGCCGATTCGTCTGTTTTTTGACTTAGGGCTGTGATTTACAGAATCCTAAATACGTAATAACTCCTACTACAGACAAAGACTCAGTGATCCCGTGTGAACACCAACACCCCTTCGTGTCGGCTTACCCCACATCTGAACAACAGAATCCTGTAGTGTTGGTTTTCAACCCCACATCTTAACACCAGAATCCTGTAGTGTTGGTTTCCTACACACCCGTCTTCTCCTTTTCCTGCACCCACCTACATTTGCCGTCTGCAAATTTTAGCTTTAAATTCTTCCAACGTTTTTGGTAAATTATTCATTTCTCTTGGTAACTTGTACCAATCCCTGACACCTGTACTCAAAAAAGAGAATCTTGTGCCTAAAATCCAGTGCCAGCTTGTGGTCATGGTCATCTTTTCCCTTACATGCATTACTTTTAATTCTTACACCAATATCTTTCCATGCCTCACCATCAATATACGCCTTGTACACTCCCATGACCCTCTTCACCCTCCTACTGTCTTCCAATGAATCCAATTATAGCTCTTTTAACATGGTAGAGAAATAGCTACTTTGGATCATGCTGCATTGGATTTAAATTGAAAATTGTAGAAAAGTACGCGGTTAAGCATGTAGTGACGAGACGCATACGGCCCGACACAACTGAATTACTAACCTAGAAACGAACAGAGCGCTGTCCAGTGTCGAAGAGACGCAGAAAATAACAAAAATTACAGGTGACAGAGCTACAGGGAGACATATAGCGGCGTAAAGAGGAAGGAGGGAAATTTTACTAGTGGAGATATTGACATCAATCTAGAAAGTCGCTTATTAAAATGCTTATATCGCTTGAGAGGCTGCAACTGAGCAGAATCCCCCAGGGATCTTCGCTAAGAGTCGGTTGTGTGGCACAGAATCAAAAGCTTTCTGAAAATCGAAAAAAAAAAACGCATCAACTTGCGAACCTGTATCGATAACTTTCATTATGTCGTGGGAAAATAGGGCCAATTGTGTTTCGCACGATCTCTTCTTCCGAAATCCGTGTTGACATGGTGTAAGTAACTCGTTCTCATCTAGAAACTTCATTATGTTCGAGCATAAGACATGTTCCAAAATTCTGCTGCAGACCGATGTTAGAGATATGGGTCGATAATTCCTAGGATCACTCCGATCTCCTTTCTTAAAAACGGGAATTACCTGGGCTATTTTCCAGCTAGAAGGTACTTTTCTCTCTTCTAGTGATTTACGGAATATATCTGACAGAAATAGTTCAATATCCTCCGCGTATTCAGAAAATACTCTTACCGGTATACCATCGGGACCCGGCACTTTACCCCACTTCAGGAGTTTTAATTGCTTTACAATTCCTACGCTATCAATTTCTATCGGATCCATCTCTAATTCTACACGATGTGGTAAAGTGGGGACACTTCTTCCGCCAACCTATTTAGGTCGCAATGATCGGAGGGATAAGATTAGAGAAATAAGATGCCGTACTGATACTTATATGTATTCCTTCTTTCCTCGCACTATTCGGGATTGGAATGGGAGGGTTTAGGATTGGTGCTTAACACCCTCTGTCACCCACAATGTTTGTGATTTGCAGAGTATGAATGTAGATGTAGATGTGGGTCGTCGCTAGACCTGAGCCTGGGGTAGTCTCCCTCCTGTCAACAACACGACTTGGTACTCATACAGTGCCACGAAGACTAAAGTTTAGTTTGTGTCTCCATATTTGCAAACTCGATTTCAGGCACAATGGCTTGGGCGTATCCAACGTGGGGGGGGGGCCTGATGCCACCCCCCTCTAGAGGGAAAATTAAGTTTCCTTCCGTACGCTTCGACGAGTGAAGAACTGGTTCAGCAGCACTTTGTGAGAGGAAAGGTTGACTGGATTATGCCTGATGAATGTGCATCGAAATTTCGTGAAAGAACACTGTGAGATATTTAGAAACAAAGATACTGAAAAATTTTCTGAGTATCCAAGACGATCAATGTTTACACAAAATATAACTGAGTTGCGATCTTAATTTACTACGTAGTAGGTCCTTAGATTAAGTGGTTGGATTAATATATTAATCAATAATAAAAGTAGTTTTCTCAATAGGTTTGGGTTTGATTTTGTAAGAAATCGCCGTGTTTCAGTGCTCCACCGCACTACCTCGAAACGAATATAAGTTGCGCCCCCTCTAGCTAAAATCTTGCCCCCCTCCAGCTAAAATCTTGCCCCCCTCTAGCTCTGATCCTGGATACGCCCTTGCACAAGGGTGTAGGAAGATTCTCTTTATTGGGTAAGGGTATCAGGAATTGTAATAAGTTACCAAGATAAATTAATAATTTACCAAAACTGTTGAATGAATTTAAAGCAAAAATTTGCAGACAGAAAATATAGGAGTGTGCAGGAAAGGGATAAGAGAAAACAATACAAAATGTCTTCTGGAATATGGGAAAAAAGCTACTTGCTACGCGGGGCAACGTGAGGGGGGGGGGGGGGGTTTTCACAAGAGACGCAAATGGAGCTAAGTGGTTTATGAACGCTACCTTATTTCATATTAGTCAAATTCTGGCGCTATGATTTTGTTGGTTTTAAATACCTTTGTCTGTTAATTAAACGATAAAATAACGCCAATGCAACTGTTTTATAGCTTTATTGCTGTACGCGTTTCGCCTCTCGTCGAGGCATCATCAGCGGCAAATTATTTACATTAGTGGTTTGCAGGTTCGTAACCACACGTCCCTGCCCTGCATGTTTCCGTTTGTCTTGGCTGGTGCATACTGGCAGTACGAAGCAGAGACGTCTGATGATGCCTCGATGAGAGGCGAAACGCATACAACATTAAAGCTATAAAACAGTTGCATTGGCGTCATTTTATCGTTTAATTTACTGAGCAACTGCGGAAAAATGGCCTGCAACAACTCTGGACTTTTGTCTGTTACAAATTCCTCAATGAGTATTTTGTTTGTTCCTCAACCTGATATGCTAGCAGGACAATGTGATCAGAAAACTGGGGCATGCTGCTGATTGTTTCTGAGTGAACTTCTTATACGTAATTTCCGTTGTTGAAAACAACACAATCTTAGAAACAGAGAGTATAAAATTCCTTGGTATTAAAATAGATCAGAAACTCTGTTGGCATGATCATATCACTACACTACTGGCAAAGTTAAGTAGTGCCACCTTCGCAATACGAACACTTTCTCTAACAGCAGATCTAGAATTAATGAAACAGGTGTACTCCTCATATTTTCATTCAGTAATGTCATATGGCATAATTTTTGGGGAAACTCTTCACAAAGTAAAAAAGTTTTCATAGCACAGAAAAGAGCTATTAGTTTTCTGTGTAGGATAAAACCAAGAACTTCTTGCAGACAACTCTTTAAGAAACACAATATTCTTACAATGTATTCTCAGTATATATATTCTCTCATGAGCTTTGTCATAGAAAATTTTAACCTGTTTACACCTAATTCACAGGTACACAGTTTCAATACAAGAAACAGAAATAACTTGCATAAAACACAAACATCTCTGTCATTAGTACAAAGAGGAGTTAATTATTCTGGGATACATCTGTTTAATAAACTACCTAATCGTATAAAACAGCTTTCAGATAATAAAGATGTATTTAAACAACAACTTAGAGATTATCTTATTGGCAACTGCTTCTACTCCATTCAAGAATTTGAAGAAAATAATTAATTGTATTCATTATGACATTTGCAAAACTCAGTTGCAAAAATGTATGTTTATTATTATTTCTTGTATTTGTAAAATATGTATGTGTATATATTTACTATGATATGACTCATATTATGTGTATATGTATCAACAATGACATGTTTCACATTCCAGAGGAACTTCCTCAGCAGGGATCCATGGAACAAGATTGATAAATAAAATAAATAAATATACAAACTCTTCTGTGTGTCTGCAGGTGAGGTGCCGGCCGCCATGCAGCACAGTGGCGCTAGCGCCTCTGTTGACGTCACTGGTTCCTCTGGTGACGTCACTGGTTCCTCTGGTGACGTCACTCACCGCCACCGCTCGCTGCGCCTGGGGCGTCGGCAGTCCGCCGAGCTGTCGCCTCACCGTCTGGAGTGCAGCTGGCGCCCCTCACAGATAGCGGGTGCGACGTGAACTACGCGGTACGCTGCAGATTTTTACAGAAAAGTGTGTGCACACACAGATCTATACTTATCCGTTGACTGTGAAAATATTTTTGTGGGCGACGACAAAAGACTTTCCTTAGTATCCTGTCCGCTGCTAAGGGGGCATCCATTAATTACGTGAGGTGAGATCTTGATGCATTTCCCTCCCCCCCCCCAGGTGACGCCCCCGTAGTTTTTTAGCACTCTTGTTCTCATGGGCGCTTAGACCGCCCTCTCCCAAACGTCGGTATTGACGTATTTTGTAGATCTTTTTTTTTAGCTCTACCGACGAGAAATTTCTGTTGGACTCCCCCTCCTCCCTTAAAGAGATTATTTGAGATTTCGCCTAGCCACCCCCTATTTAAGTTTACATAATTAATAAACGCCCCTCTAGTGCAAACTATTTATTCCATATCTTTTGTAATAAAAATATTGGCTGAACGAAACTTGTTGTTTTAAAAAATAAAATTTGATTACTTAATAATTTGATTTTGACTACAATACTTCCTGTTTGTAGAGGTGTTGTAAGCCAGACGCTTGTCGCATATTAAAAAAGCTATTCAGATATCTTTGTAGTGAAGTTCTCAAACAAAATATATAAAACTGTATTTGGAATATAGTACACATTTCGCCCCTTTCATCAACAGCGAAAATGCACATTAGTTTGGGCAATTTTGGTTCGACTACCTTGATGTAATGCTAATACGAAGAACATGAGACAGCAGCCACCACAAGTTCTACGAATACAACACAGAAAATGAGCCATAACAATTAACAGGAAAAGAATTCGCTCAAAAATTTTAATTATTATTATTATTGTTATTACTCGATAATTCACGAAATGTGGGTGGCGGAGGTGTAATATTTAACCATCTGTGAATAGGAAGAGGATATACGGGATATGGCAGGAGGCGCCCATGGGCTATTGTGAGGAACCATCCCGACAGTCGCCTGGAGCGACCCGGGAAAACATCGGAAAACCCAGATCAGGATGGCCGGAGAGCTTTTTGAAAGCTACTCCTGTTGGATTTTAAGTTTACTCGCCCGGTAAATCCTTCCTATCCCATTCCCTAATCACCCGTGGGGAAAAATGAGTACAGAAGTAAATCTGTTCTGTCCCTGATTTCTCTTATCTTATTTTCGCGGTCATTCCGAGATATGAATGTTCCTGGTAGTAATATTTGTTTGCTGTCATTCCGAAATAAGTCTGTCCAGAATTTTTTTCAATTAGCTTCTATCGAGAGCAACGCCTTCGGTGTTCCAGGTCTTCCCAACCTAACACCTTCAACATCGCACTTACGCTTTCCCTCCAACTATATACTCGTATACCTGTCACGAATCGGGCTTCTCTTCTTTGGAACTTCTCCAAATCCTCCATTAACCCCTTTTGATAGGGACGCCATACAGAACAACAATATTCTAAGTAAGGACTCACTAGTGACTTGTAGGCAATCGATTTAACTGCAGGTGTACACTGTTTTAAAATGCAATATATAAATCGTAGCGAACGATTTGCTTTCCCAATTATCTTCCCGATATGCTCATTCCACGACAATTAACGATATAGTAATACAATGAGGTATGAAATAAGTTATGACATAGGTAAAGATACGGAGAAAGTGATCAGCAAATTTCAATTAATATGTGGGACAATAAATAGAGCACTTCAGAACGAAACAAGGAAAAACAAAAAACAAAAATGAAATTCTATAAGATGATGGATGCCCCAAAACTGCAGTATGGAAGTGAATCTTGAATAACTAAAGCATGAGAAAGGAATAAAGTTTAGACGGTGGAAATGAGATCACTTAGCAAGGTAAATGGTTACACTAGACAAGACCATATTAAAAAAATGAAAAAAAAAATTCGGGCAGAACCTAATATACACAATATAAACGACCCAAATCACTCCAGGCAAATGCCGGGATGCTTCCTTCAAAAGGCCATGGCCAAATTCCTTACGATTCCTTGCCCCCCCCCTCATCCTCCTTTCCCGTCTCTAAAGACCTCGTTGTTAGGAGACGTTATGCAGTTAAAGAATATATATATATAAATAAAAGGATAGAGAAATACAGAGAATCATGGAGGAAGCATATTTAAAGAATGGAGGAAGGAATGATTCTCCTTCTGGCGATGCAGTACAAATCTGTAAGATGCAGAGATGTTGATAGACCCAGGAAGACATGGTGTAAAAGTACGAAGTAAAAACTGAATAGGCATTAATGCGTAATCCTTCAAGAGAAATAGAAGAATTTTAGATTATTTTTTACAAGTTGTAAAAATTGAGCATTTTATAATATTAATTCAACATTAATTATTTATAATGTGTAATGTTGGTATCTAATCTAATTGCAATGGAGCGCACGATCTAGCGGAAATTTTCCTACACACCCAATTCATTGATATACATTTGAAACGCCTCCGTAAAACACATTAATACGTCTTAAGATCAAGCAAGGTTTCTTCTGCGCGGAACATAAATATGCAAAGCAACTATTTATATTGTCCACAGTATAAAATTTGTTTCGAAAAGTTTGCAATTTGTATTTATGGGATCAAGTTATCCCTATAAACGATAAAGTAGTTTACAGTATGGAAACGAGATTCTTATCAATGGATTTAATGTGTCAAATAACACATACATGTGTACCTTACATTATATTGAAACATCCCAACAATCTGACTGTCAATATTACTATCGGCATCACGTATTGCTGTGAGCATGGATGAAGGAAATATATGGAGGAGAAGTGACTTTAAATCTGTGAAGAGGGCTCTAAACTCTCGCGCATGCGCAGTGGCGGCAGCGGCAATATTGCGACCCCAAACAAATGCGATCTTCACATTGGTTTAGATGCTGTGATTCTTTCATTTTGTAATGTGTATAAGTGTTTCATAATACCATTTTGTGTTGCATGAGGTTGCACAAACAGGCAAGAGAGAAAAGAACCTTGAATACCATTTCATAAGTACCGTAAGTTGAATTCTAATTATCGTTGTTGAAGTGGGCGGTAGGAATTGCAAACTTCGGTGACTGTCTATAAATATTTAGTCATATCTCTCAATGGGATGACTTTGATCTCAAATTTTTGTTGGTGTAATTTAGAAAATCTTGCTATTTTGCACATAATAGACTAGCATTACTTATTAACGAGTGTTGAAAATGAGATTTAAAGGGGTGTGATTTGCATCCGATTCAATGAATTTAGTATTGCCCTTTCTTTCGTCACGTTGCAGTTTATACTGACAGTGTATGATGAAATTAAATGTGTTAAATTATGCTATGCAATCTAGGAATCTTGAAGATGTTGCTACCTCAAATACAGTTTGCGATTCAAATACGCGTGTGTGGGTATGTCTACATAGTTTGATTCTGTAGCGGCAATTTAATGGAGATTGTGGTGAGGTCTAAATGCGGTCTGTACCAGAAAGGTTTTGTTGTTCCATAAGGGACAAAGAATTTATCTATTCCTGTTAGTAATTTCATGAGAACCAAGTTAGTGACAAAACGTGTATCGCGATGGAAACTACTTCAACTTCCAGCTATTACCAATTAAGCTTACGATGTATGTTAACAAGATAACTTTTTTTATTCTGGTCTAGGCCGCATTTCAACCTAACCACAAGTGGTAGAAAAAAAAAACATTTCAAATGCACTTTTATCTGCTGCCTTGGAGTTATATCTTTTGATATGTAAATTAGTTTTGATTCAAGTGTCATATTTATGAATTTCACTTTTAGTGTTACTAAATTTTGGATTGCATCTAATCAGTAACAAAACCCTATATATTTTCTTGTCTAAATATTTCTTTACAGGGTGTATTCCTATCCAACTTGTATATTATCCTGATACATCTTTTCTGCAGCACTAACACTCTATTCATGTAGAAACTGCAACAAGATCCCCAAACTTCAATTCCATACAGGATATGTGGGAAGATTATTCCATAGTATGCAATCTTTAAAATACTTCTATCCACAAGCTTAGACAACTGATTCATTACTTTTTTACAAACAAAATCAACATGAGCTTTCCAATTTAGAAACTTATCAACGTATATCCCAAGGAACTTGTGCTCATTTATTTCACGGATGTTTCCTTCATCTGTAATAAGATTAAACTTATTATCTATATTATGATTTCTAAGTTCAAATTTTATTAAATTTGTTTTACTTTTATTGCGAATTAGCTCATTTTTATGAAAATAATTTGTTAAGTCATTAGTGGCATTGGCAGTAGTTTCTTCTAACGATAAATCATCATTATCACAACATACTGCTGTAATGTCAACTACATATGTTATAATTCTACAGTTAGTTGGTGTAGAAATGTCATTCATATAAAGAGCAAATAATATAGGACCCAATACAGATGCCTGAGGAACTCCACATCTAACTATACCATATTTTAGATTTTATCTTTATTATAGAGTCAATGAATTTCAGTAAACTGTTGTCTTGTTTTTGAGGTGGGAAGACAGTAATTTATTTGCCAATCCCCTAATTCCATAATTTTCTAATTTGCCAAGTAAGTGGTGGTTATCAACCTTTACTTGTGCCATCCTACCATCTGCTGGAACTTTTCCTGAATCATCTCTTCAAGCTCAGAATCTGTGCCTTTTTATTATTGAACCTACTTTCCCCTTCAACTTTTGTGACTGGTTCACTGATTCCTCTAATATCCATCAGACATACTTTGTGATCACATATTCCTTCAGTTATTTGTCACCCCACAAAGTTATCATCCACGTTTAATAGGAAGTTATCTGAAATGTTTTGTTTTGTGGTATTCTGTTTTATGACTTGTGTCAACCCTCCTTCCCCTAATATTTTAATTTAAAAAAATTCTTATGAAGAGCACCGTTCCAGTGGCAATTCCTCAACACACCATCTTTACTGATCCCACCTATATTTGCCCTCCACAATTTTCAACATTAAGTTCTTTAAAAAATTTTAGTTAATTATTCATCATTTCTCTTGGTAACTTATTCAAATCCGCAACACCCTCTCCTAAAAAAAAAAGAAACTTCCCACACCCTTCTGCATGAAATTGAGTCCAGCTTGAGATCATGGTCATCTTTATTTATAAACGTTTCTCGGGAAACAAACAGAGTAATATTATTATTAATGCACAATATTTCAGCGACTTTATATTCCGTCGCCATCTTCAGGTGCAGTTGCAAGTCTTGAAGTCTGCCTTGAAGTCAGACTTGAGCGTGTTGCTTGTAATCTGGCATTGCAACGACAGACGTTGTTATGTTGCCTAGCAGCATCTCAGATGTCATTAGACGCCCGCGGAACACACAAAAAAAAAAAAAAAAAAGAGCGTTGCTGACGAGCAGCCTCAATAACAGGAATCCATGCATCACTTATCTGGAACCCACAATCCCTTTTTACCAAATCAGACACGAGGCGAATTTCAAATGCTTCTTTAGTGACGCTGTCCCAGAAGCCTCTCGCATGTGTCAGCACCTTAGTCGCTTCGAAATCGAAACCATGTCCTTCTGTCAAACTATGTTCCGACACTGCTGATTTGTCTTTTTGCCCCAGGCGAACATGTCGGGCGTGTTCCAAACAACGTTGTTGTACGCACCGTATGGTCTGACCGATGTATTTCTTTCCACATTCACACGGGATGCAGTAAACTCCGGGTGTACGCAGGGCAAGGTCATCTTTTGGAGAGCACAAAATGTTTCTCAATTTTGGTGGTGGTAGGAAAATGGTCTTAATGCCATTTCTTGCCACGACCCTCCCGACCCTAGAAGTCGTGGCGCCAGAGTACGGCTAGAAGGCTAATTTTGTGTGTGTACCATTATCATGTTTATTAGGCCTGTGTTTCATTTCCCGGAATGCCAACTGTATCTGATGTTCATTGTACCCATTCTTTCTGAAGGTATCACGGAGATGTTTTAACTCACTAGGAAGGCTGTCTTTATCACATATTGCCCACACTCTGTGTATTAATAATGATATTACTCGGTTTGTTTACCTAGAAATGTTTATAAATAAACAACGTAGAGAAAAATTACATTCAAGCATGGTCATCTTTTCTCTTTCATTTATTACTTTTAATTCTGACAGAAATATCATTCCATGCCTCATCACTAATATATATCTTGTACACTCCCATGACAATCTTCTTCCTCCTGTCTTTGAATCATTCCCATTACAGCTCCTTTATCGTATCTGTAACTGATTGCATTCTGTGACAATTTCCAGAAACAAATATAGCATCCCTTTCTTGCACCCTCTCCAACTCCGGTATTTGATACTCAAAATATGGGTTCCATACTAAACTAATATACTTAAAGCGTGGTCTGATCAAAGTTTTGTAACCCAATTCCTTTACTTCTGTCGTACATCCCCATATCACTCTCTCCAAATAGTGAAGAATTTTGAAATCTTTTTCTTCTTCCTGTCCAATGTGTCCTGCCCAGTTAAACTTTTTATCAAATGTAACACCAAGATATCTACATTTCAAATCTTCAAAAAGCAATTCTTCCTCCATAATCACAATTAAAATTTAGTTATTTACCTGTGTATCTAATAAGCTGACTCTTCTTTGCATTTATTTTCATTTCATGTTTACCAACCAAACTAGATATCCTGTCCAGATCACCCTGCAACTGTCTAAAGACCTTTACCGTTTTTGGCCTTTTATATAGTATTATATCATCTGCAAACAATCTAATTTCTGCTGGTAAACAATCAACACAATTATTCATTATATTAATGAATAGCAATTGTCCAGATACACTACCCTATGGCACTCCCAGTTTTACTTCAACTTCTTTTGATACTACATTTCCTACCCTAAATTTCTCTTTTATCCTTTTAAAAATTCTTCAACCCAGCAATTCACTTTGTCATCCGCTCCATTATATACTAACATTTTATGGCTAACTTTGTCAAAAGCCTTTGAAAGATCTAGTGCTACACAATCAATTTGGCATCTCTTGTCCATTTCATCTGAAATATCTTGCAAATATCCCACCAACTGAGATTCGCATGAATATCCATGCCTAAAGCAATGTTGCCTGCTTGAAAACCACTTACGTTCCTCACACATATTTCTGATGTGGTTGCAAACAATTTTCTCCATTAATTTACTTACCACTGATTGGCCTATAATTTTTGACTCTATTTCAAAATAAGATACAATGTCACATCTAGATGTTTTTAAGTTATCTGCAGTAATTTTACTCACACCAGCCCCTTAGACGTTTTTCCAGTTTTCTTAGTTCCTTAATGATATCATCAGGTGAATTTCAAATTTTTTGGTCTGCTTATTTGTAATTGTATTGTTAAGCTCGTTCTCTGATTTTGACCCCCACCCTTCCTCCGTTTCTGATTCATTCTTTAATTTAATTTAATTGTAATGGAGCACAGGCTCCGGTGGCAATTTCCCTACACACCCATCTTCCCCCTATCCTACACCTACCTACATTTGCCCTCTACAAATTTTATCTTTGAATTCCTTCAAAGTTTTCAGTAAATTATTCATCATTTCTCTTGGTAACTCATTTCAATCCCTGACACCCTTACCCAAAAAAGAGAATCTTCCTACACCCTTGTGCCTGAAATCGAGTGCCAGCTTGTGGTCATGGTCATCTTTTCCCTTCCATGCAGTACTTTTCTTACCTATTGCAATATCTTTCCATGCCTCATCGCCAGTATATGCCCTGTACACTCCCATGACCCTCCTCATCCTCCTCCTGTCTTGCAATGAATCCCATTCAAGCTCCTTTATCATAACCATCACTGATTGCATTCTGCGATAATTTCCAGAAACAAATCTAGCAGTCCTTTTTTGCAGCCTCTCCAACTCCTGTATTTGATACGTAAAATGAGTGTCCCATACTACACTACCATATTCGAGCAATGGTCTGACACAAGTTTAGTAACCCAATTCCTTGACTTCTCTCGTACATCCCCTCATCACTCTCTCCAACAAGTGCAGAACTTTGAAACCTTTTCCTACCACCTGTCCTATGTGTCCTGCCCAGTTAAGTTTGTTATCAAAAGTAATTCAACGATATTTACATTTCAAGTCCTTCAGCAAGCAATTCTTTCCCCACCTTATATTCATAATTAACCTTTTGTTTTTTATTTGTGTATCTAATAAGCTGACTCTTCTTTGCATTTATCTTCATTCCATGTTTACCAAACCTAATTAGATATCCTGTCCAGATCACCCTGCACCTGTTTACAATCCTCTATCGTTTTGATTCTTTTATACAGCATTATGTCATCTGCAAAAAATCTAATTCAGATAGTAAACAATCAACACAATTATTCATTAGAATAATGAATAGCAATGGTCCCAATACGCTACCCTGTGGCACACCCATTTTTACTTCCACTTCTTTTGATACTACATTTCCTACCCTAACTTTCTGTTTTCTACCTTTTAAAAATTCTTCTACCCAGCAAATGACTTTCTTATCCACTCCAATGGTTTTTACCTTATTTACTACCATTTTATGGCTTACTCACTGTCCCTAATGCTCTCACTTATCCAGTTACTTAAAATCTCTGACTCAGTAATTTCCTCTCCATCCTGATCTATAAGCATCTCTACACCCTCCCTACCCCTCAATTTTCTAACATAGCCTGAAAAAATTCTCGACGCATCAGTCAATGGTTCCCCCTGCACTGACACCGATAGTTGGTGGGTGAGTGGTTAACGCTTCTGGCCTCGCATTCGGGAGGGCATGGGTTCGAATCCCCGTCCATCCATCCAGATTTGGGTTTCCCTGGTTTCCTCAAATCACTCTAGGCAGCTGCATTGTAAATGTGACCACTGAAGTACTTTCAATTCACCTGTTTGCATCCTGTTTGAAGAAAATAGTAAAAAGATATAAATATGGCTCTAGAAAGAAAAATAATATTTACATAGATGGAGGTTGTCATTTCTTAAACAGGAGTCAGATATTCAGGGATACATATTTGCGACAAGCTGCCAACTCAATATATATTTACAAGAGATATGATTAAATCTAGGGAAAACCACTATAAAAGAATTTCTTTTAAATATGCCTTTTTCCGGGAGAAATTCAGTTTAATTATAATGAAGCACAATTATATTATAATTAGAGTTGTTGGAGGATGTGAAAGTGTATCTTAATAGTATACATCTGTTTAATTGTGTAATAATTTTACTGTAAATTTACTCTTTTCCCCAGTGTATGTTATAGTGGAATCTGTGAAACAGGATTATGTTTCATTGTGTTGCAAAGGTGGATCCTAGGGCTTACATCTTTACTCTGATGTCAGAAATCTCATTTATCTATATATAAAAAAGAAAATATTGGCTGGTTTTGACACTGGCTCACCTTATGTAAGCTTTATGTCTAAATATATACCTTGCCTTTTCATGACTATTCTCAAGATATATCTGGCACAAAATTATCAGTGTGTATGAAATTGAAATTTTCCCCATGCTTTGAAATAACGATGCAACGGTCAGGTAAACAAAAAAGTTTTTGATGTTTATACAGGTATCACTTCTCAATGAAAGAGCTTGAACAAAGGAATGTTTCATTTGATATTAGACTCTATGGAAGAAGACCTAATATCCTGAGATTTACTGATAACATTGTGCTTCTGGCAAACAATATTGATGAGCTCTAAATCTTGGTTATCAATCGCATCCTTGACTACACTGGTTGATGATGCTCTTAGGATATTAGTTATAAGCTGTAGTATGTAACTATGAATCTCTTAGGGTAAACATCAGTCAGTCACGCTGTTTATAATATAGTTCAAAATTATAACAAACTCATTGTATTAATCACAGAGGAATAACACAGTGGTGAAAGACACTGTAATTTAACAGGAATAAAGATAATTGCAGATGTCTTAACACAATATCTTTTCATTCATTTAAATTTGAATATTTAAGATATCAAAACTATCAACTCAAGGAAGAGGTCTTATAGAAACTTTTTTGTTCCATCGTTTGTAGAAGATTAATGTTGTCATTTATTGGCAGTCATAACATTGTGTTATTATACCATGCAGTCATTTCCAATTTATTTTTCAATATTTTCTATACCAACTTTTTTTTTAATATCTATACTTGGAGTATTTTTATTGACAACGTGAAGGTAAGATAAATTAAGGAATTATTACCAGGCAAACTTCTTTTCACAGTGAATCAGTCTTTTTTTGTGTCACCAAAGAAACAAAAGAAATATCAAATGAAGTACTAGGTTCCTGAGGTTGAACAGGTGAGCACAAGTTTCACTAATTACAAACACATTATATTAAATCTTGTCTATAAACAAATATGTAGATAGAAGGTGAGAAAATGAAATCCACTAATATAATTAACAAACCTTGTATTTAATCTTTTCAACATACAAAGAGCAAAGAAATCTCTTCAACAGAACAAATTAGTTAATTTCTTTTGGGTTATCTATACTAAAAAATATTTTATGTTCTATAAAAATGATTCAATAAAATTTCTTAAAAACATCTAAAGGCACAAATTTTATTCATACTAAACAGTTATATATAAATACTAAAATGACTTTTCTCGGCAAACTATCTAAATATTTAACAAAGGAACAGAAGTTCACCTGAAGAAATATCCTGTTTTTTTTAATGTAGCCAGATTGTTTAACAGATTTTCAGCAAGCTATACATAAAACCATCTTTAAACCAAATGAATCCTTTTATGTCTCTTTAGTTTTCCAGACTCAGCGAAAGATTTTCCGCAAAGTTCACAAGAAAATGGGCGTTCACCTGAATGAACCCTATGATGCCTTTTAAGAGCCCAAGAATGCCTAAAAGTTTTTCTACAAATTTTACAAGCAAATGGGCACTCACCTGAATGAATCTTATAATGGCTTTTAAGATTACCAGAATCTGCAAAAGATTTTCCACAAACTTCACAAGAAAATGGGCGTTCACCAGTATGAACTCTCAGGTGTAATTTAAGACTCCCAGACTGTGTAAATGACTTACCACAAAATTCACAAAAAAATGGGCATTCGCCCAAATGAATCCTCTGATGTCTCTTAAGTTTCCCTGACTCTGCAAACGATTTTCCACACATTTCACAGGAAAATGGTCGCTCACTGGAATGAGTCCTCTGATGTGTCTTAAGAGTACCAGACTGTGTAAAACGTTTTCCACACATTTCACAAGAAAATGGGCGTTCACCCGAATGAATTCTTTGATGTCTCTTAAGACCACCAGACTGTGTAAAAAACTGTCCACAAATTTCACAATAAAATTGACATTCAGCTGAATGAATCCTGTGGTGCCTTTTAAGATC
Organism: Vandiemenella viatica; assembly: GCA_031002005.1. Taxonomy (NCBI): domain Eukaryota; kingdom Metazoa; phylum Arthropoda; class Insecta; order Orthoptera; family Morabidae; genus Vandiemenella; species Vandiemenella viatica. Next base: position 35,428 of record JARYHS010002609.1, read on the forward strand.
CCGGGAATAAATAAAAGATTTTCCGCATTCTTCACAAGAAAATTGGCGTTCCTCAAAATGGATTCTCTGGTGTTTTGTAAGATCCCCAGGCAAGGTAAAAGATTTTCTACATACTTTACAAGAAAACTGGCATTGATCTGAATGTAACCTTTGATGCACTTTAATATAATCAGGTTGTGTTAAAGATATATCACAAGCTTTCACTAGAAAATTGGAGATCATCTAAATGAGAATTCTGGTGATTTTTAAGACGGTAAGATTTTTCACATATTTTCTTCAATGAAGACTGTTTATCTGACTGAATTATCTCATTGCTCTGTTTGTATTTTAATCTATCACTGCTGTTAGTCACTTGATCCTCCTCACTGTTATTTCCTAAAATGACAGCTAAGGGAAGCTGCTGCTCATAAGTGTGATTGCTACACTGACAGTCACAATAATTCCTGAAAAAAAAAAAAAAAATTTTTGAAATACAGTGAAATTTAAAATATAACAGAACTAAGTATTAAACTCAGATAACTTATGAAATAGTAGATATAAATTTGTTTTATTTGTACTTAAGTGTCACAGGAAGTAATAACTAAAATAAAGCGGACTTACTAACCAATATGTGCTTGATAACTGGCATAGCCAAAGTCTTGAGCTTTGGTTAAATCTCTTGTCACAATACAATAGGCCAACGACCTCCTATCACAGTGTATTTAAATATATGTATCGAAAATCGATTAATCGATAGGGACGTGGTTGTGCGAGTTTTGCAGTATGACTGTGGAAGTCTTGCAGGAACAGTGGCAGTGAAACAGTGTACAGGTGTTTGCTTCACAGCGATTTGCCGGGACCTATAGGATACAAATTTCGTGCAACTGGGTCGGAAAGTGAATACTGACTTTTGCATCCACTTCGTCAAACAATCCAGGAGTCACTAAACTAATTTGTTATTTATACTATTAAACACAACTGGTCAATAATTTAAACTGATAACAGTAAAGCACACAATACTAGCTATATTGCAAATTTCATATCACAAGAAATAACCCCCTGCAACGAAATAAAATAAAACTGACCAAGATCAAAACATTTGCAGCACCAATATAAAAAGGAAAGTATTTATCTTACCTTCTTTGTGATGTTTTGCTGTGACATTTATGATAATACAGTCTGCCCATTTCATTAAAGACTTTGGAGCAGTACGTACACATGTATAAGGGAGACGTAATAGTTGAGATGTAGTTAAACACATGTTTTGTTAGACAGCACCACGATGAAAAAGTCTGTGCACAGTATGCGCATGAAAGTTCAGATAATGATGGCTCTTTAAATAAATATCTAAAAGCAGAAAAAGAATTTTAGTTTGTGTCTGATGAATATGGATACAAAAATTAAGATATATCCATACCAATATGACATGCACATTCTACAAGCAATAAAATCATTCGATATCATTCTGAAAGTTACTGCAGTCAATTCCTACGCAACAGGTTAAAAACAGCATAAGTACCAAGGATATAAGAAAAAAATTGCCATATGGCAAAATGAGATAAACACAGCTCAGTATATTCAGTGCATTAAAATCAAAGCTAAGGTGATGTCTATTCTGAAGTATGCATAATTTTTACACCAAATAATATTAATATGTATAGGGCTGTGTAAAAATCATTATATATTTGATGCTTTGACTTATTTACTTAACATGTAATTTATGAAATGGTTATTAGAAACAAAATGGTAATCTATGGGTATCCCTTCCAATAATTGTCAAATTTTTTAATATTAGGTTTTCCTGCAATTAAATCTTCATAGGTGAATCGCTGGTTGGTTTTGTAAAAACATGATATTTGAGCAGCTGAACCTGCAATCTTCTTCAGTTGTGAATCCACCTGCACTGATCAATGAACCAACAGCTAATTTGTATTTTATAGAATCGCCTTATATGCTGCCACCCATTAGTGACTAAGGCACTTCTTGCATTGTTCTATACAACATGCTCACTCAGAGCCATTACATAGCTGATCACTAAAGGCAAAGCATGCTCAGCTTTGTACTTTTGGGACTCACTAGTCAGAAGTGCAGTCTTAAATCATCTAGCTGACTCCTTAAAAAGAGACAGAAATTTTTACCTGGAATATGGCCCCAGCAAAACTTAGGAGAGGACACTGACCGTGGTTGCCAACTGGCTGCCAGTCTTAGAATGGCGTGGGTGTGAAATGGAACCACATGCAGGGTGTATTGGTGGGAGTGGTCACTATAAAAGACCTCGTGCTGCCAGACCACCTCGGCTATACTGGTCTGCTGAAGATACACAAAGAAAGCGTACCTCTAAGACCTATCGTCAGCAACATCGGAGCTCCAACCTACCCGCTGGCTAAATATTCTTACCCGTCTTCTAAGTCCATCAGTCGGCCATTGCAAACACCATAGTCAAAAATTCCACGGAATTTGTCAAGATTATCAAGACCATGGAACTGAAGGATTCAGATATAATGGTGAGCTTCGACGTCGTCTCATTATTCATCCGCGTCCCATGAAGGATACACTGGAGCTGATACGCCACCAGTTTGAACCGGCCATCGTGGACCTTTTCAAACATGTACTGACGTCCACGTATTTCACATACTTAGGGAAATACTATGAACAGGTGGACGGGGTTGCCATGGGATCTCCACTTTCTCATGTAATCGCCAACCTATACATGGAGCATTTCGAAGAGAAAGCCCTGCAGGGAGCAGTTCTCAAACCGACATGTTTTTTCAGATATGTCGATGATACATTTGTGGTGTGGGCCCATGGAATCGAGACTTTACATGAGTTTCTAGAATATCTGAACGGAATTCATCCTAGCATAAAGTTCACTATGGAAATGGAAAAGGACGGTCGCCTACCTTTCCTCGACATCTTAATTAAAAGAAACCAGATGGAACGCTGGGGCATAGTGTATACAGAAAATGTACCCCACACGGACCAGTATCTGGGCGCCACGAGTTTCCACCATCCTGTGCAGCGCAACACTGTTTTAAATACTCTTGTGCCTAGGGCTAGAGTGATTGCTGACAAAAAGAGCCTGCCACAAGAACTGGAACACCTAAGAACTGTCTTCAGGCGGAATGGTTACGCCGAGAGGCAGATAGACATGGCAATTGAACGTAAGCCAGGGAACATTCCAGTCCAACAGGAGAAACGCCCAAGGCCACTGCTTTTCTGCCTTTCGCCGGAAAACACCTCGGGGAAAAGTCGTCAGAATCCTCGCCCGACTATGGTATAAAATCTTTCTACCGACCACCAGCTAAAATACGACACTACCTCCGTTCAGTCAAGGATGACCTTGGCCTAAGAGTTCCGGGGATTTATAGCATACCGTGCGAGTGTGGAAAGATCTACATCGGTCAAACGATCCGCACCATAGAAAAACGGGTGTGAAGAACATAAACACCACCTCCGCCTGGGACAGTATAGCAAATCAGCGATCGCTGAGCACGTGTACGACCATGGCCACAAAGTAGAGTCAATAACGTTAGGATATTGGCTATAACATCACATTTTTGGGAATCTGTCATCAAAGAAGCGATCGAAATTCGTCTGGCCAACACATTTAACAGAGACAGTGGTCTCAGTGAGGCATGGAAACCAGCCTTGGCAAATATCCGCAGTGAACGTTGTACTTCCGTCCAGCTGCCACTGTAGAGGGCTCATATTAGCTCGGGCTGGAACAAGAACCATAGCCACGCCCACTGCCAACCAGCCGCCAGGGGTTGCGGGCCTGGCTCATAGTAAGCCTTCGCCGAGGCCACGCAGCCGCCGGACGCGGACATGTATATAAGGAAGAGCGGCACCCGAACCATCTGTGGGTCAGCCGACCCGTGCAGATGTCTCTACACCTGAAGAAGACGGCAGAGCCAGCTGTCGAAATATTGTGTTTCCACAACACTATCCGGTGGTACACCCGTGAAGACTACTTGCAGTCATACGCGGGAAAGTCTTCGTTCTTGAATCACATATACTTACACATTTTCTTATACTTTTTTCAGTAAATTGATATTTAGAGATTTCATGGTCATTGACATATAATCATAGGAAGTTGCTGAAAGTCAGTCAATAAATTTTAAAAAATTGACATAGCTCATGCCATATTGTTGTTTCTAATTTTTACTAGTAACCCATAATTATATGTTTTAGTGTAGATTAATATATAACAGCAATAATATAAAAAAGAAATATATTTTACTGTCATTCCAATTAAACCAATCATAATTTTAACATTTAAGGGCACTCCATTCTGATTACAATTTTGAGTAAGTACTTTTACTTGAGAACATATTACGGCACAAAATATCTTTTAATTATTATCTCCATTATCATCTTATATTTTCTGTAGAAACAAAAAAATAATCTTTTCTTTAAAAGTACTACATTACTGATATCACTCGATTACTCTCTAACATCATTTACTCAAAAGAAGCCTCATTGTTTGAAGAATTTTCCTAAACCATTAACTAAACAGCATGATGAAATAATAAAATATCTAATTATACCAAATTTGCCAATTCAGAGTATCTGTGAGCAAAATTCATGGTAACAAATGGAAATATAGTTTTTGAATTGAAATAAAATCTTATTTCTATCATAAACTTGATGTGATTTTTCTAAAAAAAATAAAGAAAAACAAGGCAATATAAATTCAAACTAGGGGAGAGAATATGAAGTAATCACCAATTAAATCCAAATACAGGATTGCTGTAATGACAGAAAATAATATAAACGTAAACGGATAACATTTTCTGCCATTCTTAAATGCTTCAGAGACTATCATAAATTTGGGAAGGAATCTGACAGCTTACCAGTGAAGTAGGAATGAAATTTTTATATCTTTAGATGTGGCATAAGGAGCTAGTGGGAGGCCTGGATTCTGGATGAATACTTTTTATTTGTGGCCATTCATTATTGCT
>JARYHS010002612.1:0-17437 GCA_031002005.1 Vandiemenella viatica
TGAGAAAGACACATTACATAATTTAAACCATCACTATCAAAGTTCTAAAAAATTTCATTCCGTAGAGCAATGGCTTTCTATTCCTTTAAGGGAAAAATCCAAGAAATACTTCTTTGACTTCCACTTTTGTGTTATCAGTATTCACAAAACGTATCCCTTCAGACATTTGGGTGTGCTGATAAACCTAGTACCAAATTTCATTAACGAGCTTAGATTTTACTAGGTTTGACATTTTCATTTTGTGTATCTGGCGGCAGATATTTATTTATGTATTTAATGTAATTGTAATGAACGCACGCTTCGGTGACAATTTCCCTACACGCCCATTTTTCACCCTTTCCCGTACCCATCTAATTTCGCCCTTTACAAATATTTCTACTAGAAATTGTTTCAACATTTTTGGTAAATTACTCATCAATTCTCTTAGTAACTGATTCCAATAACTGACCTCCTTACCTACGGAAGCAAATCTTCCCACAACATTGTGCCTGAAATCGACTGCCAGCTTGTGGTCATTGTCATCTTTTCCATTCTATGCATTGTTTTTAAATCTTACACCAATATCTTTCCATGTCTCGTCACCAATATATGCCTCATACACCCCCATGACCCTCTTCACCCTCCTCCTGTCTTCCAATCAATACCATTCCTGGTCTTTTAGTATATATCTTAGTAATTGCGTTTTGTGGCAATTTCCAGAAACAAATCTAGCAGCTCTTTTTTGCACCCTCTCCAACGCCAGTATTTATTACTCAAAATGTGGATCCCATACTACACTACTATATTCAAGCAGAGGTCTGACCAAAGTTTGTATCCCAATTTCTTTACTTCCATTATATATCCACTGGTCACTCACTCTCTCTCTCCAACAAGTGCACAATTTTGAAACCTTTTCCTACTACCTGTGTACTGCCCAGTTGAGCTTGTTAACAAATGTTATGCCAAGATATTTATACTTCAAGTCTTCAACAAGCAATTCTTGCCCCACCTTTTAATCATAAAAAAACTTTAGTTTTTTTAATCAAATATGTTGACTGCTCTTTGCATTTATCTTTACCAATCCAGCCTGATATCCTGCCAAGATCACCTTGCAGCTGTTCGCAGTCCAATATCGTTTTGATTCTTTGATATAGCATTATGTCATCTGCAAACAACCTATCTTCTCATACTAAACCATCAACACAATCACTAATTAAGGACCTCATACACACTTCAACCATGTCTCTCAACCTGGTTGGTCAAACCAAACACAAGTTAGACAACGTCGTTGCCTAATATCAGTAGAGAGAGTATCAGCATAGATAGAAGAAAGTGTTTTTGATGCCATTAGTGCTGGAAGTTGAAGAAATCATTTTACGTACAATAATAATTGCTGCGTGCACAGAATATGAAAGGAAAAAGAAAAAAATACGAAAATTTAGGCCAAAAGATGTTACAAAAATGGCCCAAATTTCCGCAGACAAATTTGCTATCGCAGCTCAAAGTAACTGCATGAGAAGTTAATAAAATTTTCTGAAGATTAACCATAAATTATTCGATGTGTATCACTCGTAAGTCAAATTTGTATACAAACTTTCATATACAGTTAGCTCGGGCTGGAACAAGAACCTTAGCACTGCTCTTTGCCAGCCGCCATTTGGTTGCGGGCCTGGCTCATAGTAAGCCTTCGCCGAGGCCACGCGGACATGTATATAAGGAAGAGCGGCACCCGAACCATCTCAGTATCTGTGGGTCAGCCGACCATTACAGATGTCTCTACACCTGAAGAAGACGGCAGAGCCAGCCGTCGAAATATTGTGTTTCCACAACACTATCCGGCGGTACACCCGTGAAGACTACATTGCATTGGGGAACAGAATTAACGACACCCCTCGCCTTTCGATTATGCTTCGTTCTAGACACAGATACAGCGTGGGACAGCATAAATGGTAGGTGGTACACTAAATTCATGATAAAATAGACCTCTCATGCCTAGCACTTTACCCAAGACTAAAAAATTGAACCCACGCAGCAAGAAACTCTCAGACGCTCAGAGGCTAAGTTTTTATAACCTACAGTTAAAATAACCACGAATATCACCATTTCAGTGATAATAATAATCGAAATAACCAAGTCAATTGATTATAGAGGAATGACAACACTTTTTTCGTAATACTTATAATCATTGTGTATTTTTTCCCAGAATAATACACACGGAAAACCAATAAGAGAGTTTGAATGGACATAGTTACACTTTTTACCGCTGCGGCGTTATAGAACAGTGTCTAACAAATACGCACAAAGGATAAGGGCAAGTAGAAAGAGCATTTACGAAAGAAAGCTAGTGGTAAACTAAGTCACGAAATTTAAATAAATTATTTCTAAAAAAATTACATGGGTCGGAATATTAACACCTTAATTTTGTTTTCACCATAACATATTTAGAAGATATGCTTAACTTAATCACAGTAGCAACAGTTTTAGTAGTAATAATAATAATTAATAACAGTAAATATATCCGAAAGATACTTAGTCTTTCCCGGCGTATCTTTGATAGAAATTCTTCGCGGGTTTGCCGCCGGATTAAATTTCTAATGACAACCTTTCGGCGACTTGCACTGGCCGCCATCATCGGGTCCGTTGTATCTAAAGGAACAAAAAAACTGAACTAAATAGCGGAACAGAAGCGAGCCAGGATCGTTGTCGACGTCCGATTGGCTGACTCCAATGACGTAACCATTCCGTGCCTGTGATTGGTCGGTTGCGGAACCAGGTGTAGATATACACCAGCGTTGTACAGATCTACACTACCAGTTCGGCTCAGAGCCTTTTCGTGTGCGTATCGTGTGTTACGAAATGTTGAGTAGTGAATAATACGAATTAGAAGATTTCGATTTTTGATTTGCGGATTCGTTCAGTAAGGTTAAACATCAATAACCTGGGGAAGGGACTTGAAGAAATAGGGATGCCTACATATGAAAACTTGATATAGGAGAAGAATTTCAGTAGTCATCAAATGAACAACTCGGATGTTGATATGACTGATTCATGCTGCTGCTCAGGCAACTATACAGAACAAGACAGCCAAATGGGAGAAGAAATAGGAGAAAATGTACATGACATCCAAGAAAATAGAAGAGAGTTTCAGGAAGTGGCAAGGAAAAGGAAGAAGGAAGGAAGGAGATCAGGCAAGCTAAAACAGATTCGTGCCAGCGAAGAAATTACAATACATAATAGATTTACGCCGCTTCAGCAACAGGAAACAGTGAATCCTCCTGAACAGAGCAAAGTGGATGAACAAGCAACAGGATCGAATGCCGCCCAAAAAGAAACATTCCCACCAATTGTGATAGTAATGGTGACAGATTATATAAAGATGAATCAAATAATTAAGAAGCACCTACAAGGACATCTGAAAGTGGTGTATAGGGGTGATAGTCTAAAATACCATGTTGACAACAGTCGAGACTACGAATTTGTACATAGATTTTTCAGGGAAAACAAGATTCCTTACTACACTTATCAGTTGCCGCAGGACAGACCACTAAAAGTGGTTATCAAAGGCCTACCGCCCTCGGTGGATCCTGAGGAAATCGGTGAAGAATTGAAACAAAAAGGGTATCCTGTGCAGAATGTACACCAATTTAAGAAGAAGGATAAAGAAACAAGGAAACTTATACCGTTGGCGATATACCAAGTTACGCTTACGCGGGCCAACCGCAGAGAATATCTACAATGAAAGGACAATTCTGTACACCAGAGTACAAATAGAAAGATACAGAAGTCTCTTTAAGCCACCTCAGTGCGTAAGGTGCCAGAGGATAGGCCATACGGCAAACTATTGCCAATTGCCTTTTCGATGTGTTAAATGTGGCCAACTTCCATTCCACAAAGGAATGTAAATTACTGAACGAAACTAAAGCAAAATGCGTTAACTGTCGGGTGACCATGCTGGGTCATGGAGAGGATGTCCAGCCTTCCAGACAGTAATAAAGGTAGTAGAGAACAACCAACGCAGAAAGGAAACAAAAAAACCAGCTAAAAAATCGTGAGAGAGTTGGAAACACCAAATCAAGGAAAGATGCAAGTGGAGGTAGGGGAAGCAACCAAGAACAACGAGGAGAACGGAACACCTATGCTGACATCACTGCGGGCAGAGGCCATCGCGTGAACAGGCAAAAAGAGATACACAATGAACAGGACAATGGAGAGGAAAATGAATTCAAAGACATAGCAACGGAAATTGTAGGTACAATAAAGACAATGCTGATAAAATTTAAAGAGGTAACGACAAGAATAAAAAATACTAGTGGAACATGGGGGAAGATCATGGCTCTAGCAGAAGGTGTTTTATCAATGTTTGAGTAATGGCCAGAAGTCATAGTCAAAAACAACAAGATGCAACAATTTTCTTGTGGAATGCGAACGGGGTGAAAGGAAAAATTGAAGAATTAAAGGAATTTATCCATCGAAATAGTGTCGATATTTTGTTAATCACAGAGACACACCTGAAGACGAGAGAACAAAATTCAATTAGGAGAATGACCATCTATAGGGGACGGACCGGCCTCCGCAACGGGGAGGAGGAACAGCAATTTGTTTGAGAAATAGTATAGTGCACCAGGCAGTACAAATAACCACCTGTAATGGAAGCTGAGGCAACAGCAATTAAACTACAGTCTAAGAGGGGCCATGTTATCATAGCAGCCGCATATGTATCACCGAGAAGGAAATTGCTGGAACAAGATATAGATGCTATAACTCTCTACAGGCGACAAAGTATTAATCGGAGGAGACTTGAATGCGAAACACTGGCACTGGAACTCAGGCAGGACAAACCAAATAGGAGAACATCTGTTTGGACTAACGGGAGAGAGAAATGTACAAGTGATTGGTCCATTGGAGGCTACCTACATACCCTCAAACCACCACTTGCTCCCAGACATTTTGGACATCGTCGTAGTAAAAAATATAATACAAGAGGTAAACTTAACTACGATAAACGACCTATCGTCAGATCATCAGCCTGTTAAAATCCAACTAAAAACCTGGATTCCGACACACCGAATGCCGAGCAAGAGAACAGAAGTAGACTGGAGGCAGTACAGTGACTTAGTACAGAGGAAAACACGACCTAACCTCAAGTTAAATACAGTGGAGAAATCGATTCAGCAGTAGCCATTTACAAAGTGTAGTTATGGAAGCAGCAAGTAAAGCGTCCACTACAATTATTGTTGAACACCAAAATGAAACAGACCTACCACCCTTCTGGAGATTTGAAATATCTAAAGAATAGATATCGAAAATTATGGCAACGTTACAGGGATCCACAAGATCGCAGGGAGTTTCATCGGTTAGCTCGTGAATTGAAACGAAGACTTACCGAAAGAAAAATAGAAACGTGGGAAAACAAGATGTCTAACTTGCTATTAGAAAAGAAAGAAGCATGGCAGCTAATAAGGGCGCTCAAAAATCCAAAAGTTAAGACTATAAACGGGCCAGATGGTGTTGCCTTCCTACCTCTAGCTAAGGCAGAAGTGTTAGCAGAATCATTTGCAACACAGTTCAGAACTCCTGATTATGAGCTGAACGAGGGAAAAAGAAAATGGAGGAAGAGATTCAGAGGCGTGCAACGAACATAAGAGATGGCGCTACAAACACGATACCACAGTTAACTACACCACGAGAAGTTCAGGGAATAATTAAAAAACTGGTGAGCAAAAAAGCACCTGGTACAGATAACGTCACGAATAACCATCTCAAGAACTTACCCAGAAAAGGATAGTTTGTTGACTAGGATAATTAATGCTGGAATGACGAGAGGCCATTTCCCTACACCATGGAAAACAGCCAAAATTGTGACTATTCCAAAACCAGGTAAAGACCTGACCAAACCCCAGCTATAGACCTATTAGCCTTCTGAGCTCACCAGGAAAGTCATGGAAAGAATAGTCCTAAAGAGGATAACAGAAAATTTAAAAGAAAACGCTACAATTAGAGAGGAACAATTTGGGTTCCAGTCAAGAGTTTCGGCAACAATGTTATTTTACGTCTAGTCGAGGACATATTGGCTGCGTTCAACAAGGGAAAATCTGTAGCAGCAATATTCATAGACGTAGACAAAGCCTATGACAGAGTGTGGAGACAATTTAATATGCATCCCTCGCTGCTACATAAAATTGATAGCAATTACTTGAAAGGAAGAAGATTCTTTGTGGCATGTGACGGTGCGAACTCATCAATTCTTGACGCCCTGGATGGAATCCCTCAAGGATCAGTACTGTCACCAACTCTGTATAACATCTATGCAAACGATATTCCTGTACCACCCGAAGTTGAATTTGCCCAGTTCGCAGATGATAAGACGAAATATACTATCGGGTACAGACATGAAACAAACACAGAAGACTGCAGAAAGGCATCGACAAACTCACCGAATGGTGAGAGCCAATAAAATAACGATCAACACCTCAAGTGCGCTGCAGTATATTTTACTAAGAAAACACCGGACTTTGACAAACTACCTCATTAAGAATAGACGGACAAACGATACCGTGGACAAAATCACATCGATACCTAGGTGTTGAACTTGACGAAAAGATGTTGTTCAAGAACACATCAGACAAAGAATCCGAAATGGGATGGCTATTATGGTCAACTTATATCCGATACTTAGTAGTAAAGAACTGATACTACAGACTAAGAGCAGAATATATAAATCAGTAATACGGCCATTTCTGCTATATGGCTGCCCAGTTTGGGGAATATCGGCAAATTCAAATATTCAACTCATACAAAGACTTCAAAATCGCTGTCTACGAATAATACTAGGTACGAGAATGTACACGCCGGTTACACAACTTCATGATCAAACAGGAATAAATTATGTAAAATGCGAAATTAGAACAAAGTGTGACGTCCCACTCACAAGCCATTGCTTGGAAATAATATGACAAATAATATTGTAATCAATGTTTGTAAATAAGTTTGTAAGTTAATGTATCACAGGTTTCCACAGCGTAGTAGTATGTATAGTCATTGGGGTAATTTGAGATTAAATGTTGCAAGTTTGTTTGCTTGAAGTTGGCACCAGTGTGGTAAAAAAAAAGAGAGAAATGAGGAGGAAGCTATTGTGGCGGCGTAAAATTTAGCGTGCAGATTTTTATGTTCTGGAATGTTTGTAGTAATTTTATAAAGAGTGCAAGTTATTTTGTTGATAAGAGTGAATAAAATTGAGTTAAACGAGAGCTCAAACATTTTATTGTAATTATTATCCGTTGCGCATCAAACAGTGTAGAACTATATCTAATTAATTTAATACTAACAACGTGTGCGAGGTGGTAGCATAAACCGCTAAAATCAACATCTTGCCCAAATATTGAAAATGACGGGCTACTGCAATCTATGATGATTTTATCATAGGTACCTCGCAAAAAGTGGCGCCTTTACTGCCAGGATTATTTAGTGATATCTCACTAATTAGCGAGCTGGAATTAATTCATCGCAGAGGAATCATCAGTAGCTGAGCTGCAGGTATTGTGTGGAAGATCACCGAATGTCGACGCAGTTTGGCAAGTACCACTGTTAATTAATCTATCTGGGAGAATTACGATGTTATGAAAGTAATCAGAACAGTTACGAAAAAGAACTTGCATAAATTAAACTAGTAGTTTCGTTAAAGAAAGTTTGTAAATGAGGTGTAAAAAGTAATATTGAAATATAAACAATTGAGTTAAATGTAGCCTATATAAAAAAAAGAACTATTTGTTTGAAAGTCAAAATTGAAAGTGTTTAAAGTACTGTAAAGGCATGCGTGAAGAATAGAATTATCATAAAACATATGTAAAAGTAAGAGATTGTTTAAAGCAAAGTTGGACGCTGTGAAAGTCTTAGATAAGTTAATAAAGAAATATATTGAATGCAGTTGGGAAGGGTTCTTATAATTTGTAACTAATTAAATAAGAAAAGAATTCAGAATCTGTATATGCATGGCTGTATAGCGATATTGATTTTTCATGCATTAATGTGTAATTTTTTTGGTTTGTGAAATTTTATTTTTACAGTGCCGTGGCTGTTTTGTAATGGTGTAAGTAAGTTTAGTTGGGTTTCTGTGCCCATGTGGATGTTTATCGGCGTTGTAGACAGCGTTGTGTAAAATTGCAGTGATCTTGTGTGTATAATATCGACGTGTGAATTAACGGGATATTGCATAACAGTAGAAGTTCGTATCGCTGTGTTCTATGTTGAATTTGTAATTAAAATGGAGGGAATAAAAGGTAATTCAGTACATTATGGGGAAGAATTGAATATTAAAGAAGTTGAGGATAGTAATTGTGACAGTAACAATGGGGATTCCGGGTTTGATTCTCGAACGGCAGGGGAAGCAATTGAAATGGACTCGTCCAGTGATGTCAGCGCGGGTAGCATGTATATCGCTGATCGAGTCGGTGGGAGCAGCGTTACCAATCTAACCAGCAGTAGTATCTGTGAAGTTGCTAGGAAGTATGTGACGTATGCTACGTCGACGCCAATACCAGTCAGTCAAGTTGAATTACGTGAAAAAATGATGGGTACCGAAACAGTTCATGCTCAAGAACAGAAAGAGAGCGAATTATCAATATTAATTGCATTAATGAAAAACATGGTGAAAAAATGGAATTAAATAATGAAAAAATGGAAATTATGAGAAAAGAATCAAAACGAACGGCAGAAAGGATGGAAAGAAAAATAACCGAGGGTATTGAGCAAAGTAGGGAGGAAATGCGAAATATAAGGCAGGATATGTTGGAGAAAATGAATACATAAATTAGCCAGACAGAAGAGAGTGTGATAAGAAGATAGAAATATTAAAAGGGGATATCGATACACAAGTAACGAAGGAAATAGAAGCTGTGTATGAATATGTTGGAAGACAGGAAGAGACTGCTAAGCAGCATTTAGTAGGTTTGGTGCAGCAAAAGGTTGAAGTTAAGAAAAATCATAATGAAATACAGGAAGAGTATTTAGCACTGAAGAAGGAAAATGAAATAATTTATGAGAACCAACGGGAATGCAAAAAAGGGGTTGAAGAGTTGAAGATTGCGACAGAGAATAACACGAAACGAATTTCTCGGTTAGGAGAAAGTTTGATGGTTATAGATAAAGTGTACATGGAGCGGCATGTGAAGTGGCGGAAGTAGCAAGCCAAGTAAATGTGCAATTGAAATTAGTTAAAGAAGATGTGAAGGAGAGGTTGGACAATTGATACAGAGAGTTAAGGAAGTGGAGCTGCGAGGAATGACTGCAGTCGGAGGTGGTAATGTAATCACAAACCATTTTAAATTACCGGAAGTTAAATTTGAGCCAGAAAAATGTATACACCCTGTAGAATTTGTTAGAGTGTATAAAAATGGGTTACCTATGAATGGGCTGATTCAGACAAGATAAGATATGTTAAGAATATGTTACAGGGTGAGGCCTTTGCATGGAGTTGTGAGAGTACCGGGAATGTAGCGATTATGAAGAGTTTTTGAAATCATTTCTGAGCAAGTATTGGTCGCAGAGAAGGCAAAGAAGAGTGAGAAGAGATTTTTGGAATTGCAGATACTATAGTAGACGTGATGGTAGTATGAAGAATTTTTGTGAGGCGGTTATGAAGGAATTGCGTTACCTGGACCAAGGGATAGAAGATGATGAGAAGAACGAGGTTCTACTTCAAAAATTGCCCAGATATGTACAGGAGAAGCTAATAGTAAATCAGTGGAATAGTCTGGAAGAATTTCTTGAAGCAGTTGAGAGGTTAGATCGTTGGAACAGCATGAGCGATCAAGAGCCGAGAAGGATAGGAGGAATGATTCTCGGAATTATAATAGGGCAGATCAGGTGAATTCTCACAATAATTTTACTAGAGGTCGAGGACGATCGAATGGATATAACAGAGGGGGGCGGTCCTACGACAATTCGGATGGAGATAGGAGGGATTTTCAAGGCAGACACCATGAAAATCAGTGGTCACAATGGAACAACAACGGGGCAGCAAGAATGGACGATGAAAGGCAACGCGATGCAGCAAGAATGGCGGGAAACTCGGTGCCGCAACTGGGGCGGTCCGAACAGTAGCGGATAAAGTCGAAGCAGGACCAAAAAGGCGAGAATTTCTAACCAATCTAGACAACGAGGACAACTATTATAGAACTAAGAGCATGCAGGAGAAATCAGTGATGGAGATATACCATTGGTGAACAGCCACAATGAAGTCCGTGTATAGAAAGAAAAAGGGGAAAGGGGAGATCAAGTTTTTGACGATGAAGAACCGTTAAAATGGTGGGAATGTTTGGAACTCTCAAAGGAAGAGGAGCCACAAGAAATTGCAAGAGAGTGCGAATATAATTGGCATGAGGAGGAAATTAAAGAATTGGCTAGAATCAGTGTAGGAAATCATGATGGTGAAGATTGTGAGAAAAAGAGGGAACGTACTACAGTGGAGGAAATGTTACCAAACAGGCTCGTGTCACAAAGAGTGGGTAAGGAAATATATGAAACTACGTCGGTGGGAAGCGATAGTATTGGAGAAACTGAGGAAGAGGATAGTGAGAAGCTATACAGTGATGAGGATGATGAAACTGAAAAAGAAGAAGAAGAGGTGAAGCAAAGTTCAAGCAGTAATGAAGTTGAGGGGTCAGATTCTTCCTGGTGAGGAAGTATGTGGTTAAAGGTGAAGAAGAAAGCAGAATTACAGGAGAGTCAGTTGGGCATGTTTCAAGAGGTAGTGGAAATGATATGAGCTTAAGTGAGGGAAACAGGACGTCCAGTGTGGTGATTGACTTATCTAATCAAGCAGAAGAAGCAAAATCCGTGGGGGCAAGTAGCATCAGATGGAATACGAGCAATGATAGCCAAGGAGGCGATGGAAAAGCAGAGTTACAACAGCTATACCTGAAAGACGGAAGCAAGTTGGAAGTGTTGAAATGGTCTCCAGAGGGAATCGAAAAAGACTTACTGCAAGCAGAATTTTTGAAGGAGAAGGATTAAAAGATTGGAAGAAAGAAAGAAAAAATAAAACATTACGTTGTGGGGCATGACATTGAGATGACAAAAGGAACGTATGAAGAAAAGATCAGAGGAAAGAGAAAAGGCATAACCAGAAATATCACCCGGTAGAATTTAACTTGGGCGATATGGTATTGGTGAAGACACGGAGAAGTCATGAGGTGAATTCTGAAATAAAGAAGTTTTTGATGTATCATAGTCCTTTTAGGTAGATGGGAAACCGCATAGGAATGCGTACTGGTTGTACCCTAAGTCAGGGAGAATTTGGACTAAGAAATGTAACTGACTTAAAGATGTACAAATTAAGAGGAGACAAGTAATAGAAATAAGTACTTGTGTTGCATAAAGTTGGGCTATTTGAAAAATGTACCTAGGAACTGAAAGAGACATTGTGTGGACATGGTGAAAAAATTAAGAACTGCACACGATACAAAGTGATATTTTTTGTGTAGAAGCAATGCCTTGTGAAAAGAAGGTTGGACTTTATGACAAAGCAACCAAAATGTGCTTGTTTGACATAAAGTGGGGGCATGTGTGACGTCCCACTCACAAGCCATTGCTTGGAAATAATATGACAAATAATATTGTAATCAATGTTTGTAAATAAGTTTGTAAGTTAATGTATCACAGGTTTTCACAGCGTAGTAGTATGTATAGTCATTGGGGTAATTTAAGATTAAATGTTGTAAGTTTATTTACTTGAAGTTGGCACCAGTGTGGTAAAAAAAAAAAAAAAAAAAAAGAAAGGAGAGAGGAAGCTATTATGGCGGCGTAAAAGTTAGCGTGCAGATTTTTATGTTCTGGAATGTTTGTAGTAATTTTATAAAGAGTGCAAGTTGGTTTGTTGATAAGAGTGAATAAAATTAAGTTAAACGAGAGCTCAAGCATTTTATTGTAATTATTATCCGTTGCGCATCAAACAGTGTAAAACTATATCTAATTAATTTAATACTAACAACGTGTGCGAGGTGGTAGCATAAACCGCTAAAATCAACAACTTGGGCCAAATATTGAAAATGACGGGCTACTGCAATCTATGATGATTTTATCATAGGTACCTCGCAACAGGCAGAAAAACTATATAATAAAATAAACAAAGAGAAACATCTAGAACCCCGACTACGTCGAATTGGTTTGTGTGAACCAAAAACATGGCACAGATACAAAGTGCCGCTAAGTATTTAAACCAAGAATTGTAAAAGACCATTATTTGGGTTTTTCCATAAGACCACCTGAGTGGTGGTCACAGGTTTTTTCCCCCAAAGTGATAAATAAAGAGTGCCCCCTACTTAACTTTAAACTAACAAGCAAAGCTTCCAAAGGAAGTGGTGCTTTAGCATATAAGAACGAAAAAAAAGACAGTTGGCTACACATAAATGGTTCTGCTCTTGAGCTGCGAGCATCTTTTTACTTTTGCTTGGACCTGGTGTGCCTTGTCGTCGCTCTGGTGCTCTCGCTTGCTTGCGTGCTGGATTACGCCGATTCGTCATTCTTCGCTCGCCGTTCGCCGTGGGACGTCGCCGCATAAGCAAATTTTTGTCGTCTGACCGATAGGCAGACTTTATTAATCAGACTGACGCATTACTCTCCACCTAGCTATAGGGTTTTACCGCCTCACGGCCCGCTCTTTGAGCGGAAGCCCCGAGGCGCGCTGTGTAGGGTCGCTTTCAGCCCTGATACCTTTCCAGGTGTAAACGAAAGGTTGAAGTGACATTCCTGGACAGACAGACTAAGATAGGACCCCCTTCTTACAAGACAGACCGCTGCGGTACCACAATGGGGTCCCGCAGCCATAAAAGAAAATCCAATCAAGAAATCACCTACACAGACTGAGACACCTAAACCACGCAGACAATCAGACGAGATAATGGTACCGGCGGGGTCGTTTCCTGGCCTTGCAAGATAGTGAATCAGATTCAGAAGTTACTGTAAATGAATCCAATGCAATTCCCAATATTACTACCTCCAACAGATTCGCGCCCTGGATAGCGCCCCTGATGCCCCCCCCTCCCATCCCGACACGCTAGGGTTCCTCCCATATTTTGTTACCAAACAACTGGCTACTTAGCATTTGTCAAAGAAATTGAGAGGGGGCTGACAGGCGACCTCCACACTGCCTACCGCGGAAACAGCATCCGCTACCAAGCCTCTAACCTTAAAGACTTTAAATTCATTCTACAGGCCATGAATATACGGAATTATCAGTACCACATATATGATGAAGACATCCACTTAAGATACTCAAAGTTGTCATTAGGGACCTCCCAGCAGATATCTCCCGTGTAGACATTCACGACGACTTAGTTCTAAAAAACTGCCAGTACACGATGTTCATCAAATGACCTGCTACCCCAGAAGGGGTAGGAAACCACTGCCGCTGTTTTTAGTGCAGCTCTACCGCTCACCCGAGGCAAGCGAAATCTACAATGTGCAGTACATTCTCCGCCTGAAGGTGAGGGTTGAGGCATACAGGGCACCCTCAGGTCCCATTCAGTGCCATTCTTGTCAGAATTTTGGGCACGGGTCCAAAAATTGTCACATCACACCACGATGCGTCAAATGTGGAGGCAACCATCTCACCAAAACCTGTGCAAAAAACAAGATGAGCCACCGAAATGCGCAAATTGCAATGGAGCTCATCCAGCTAGCTATAAAAAATGCCCCACTTATCAGGAGATACTGAAGAAGGGACTTGAAGTAAAGAAAGCTAGGGAAAAAGGAAAAGAAGCTTAAAGAGGGGGAAAAAACTGACTGACGTACAGCCACAAACAACAACCACAGGCTTTCAGCTAGAAGCTAGCGAATTTCCACCTCTGCGAAATACTTCCAGCCATGACCAATCAGCAAGCTCCACTGAGCCAAACCACAACAATGGTCTCCCCACCAACAATGTTCCTAACAATACCAACAGTAGCCCTCCCTTCAATAACAATCCCTCCACAGACAGTAGTCCTCCCAACAATAACAATCCCCCCAATAATGCTTCTGACCCACCTGCAGAAGGAGCAACAGACAACTCCTCCTCGCAAAGCTCGCCCCTATCAGATTTCAGAGAAATCATTGATTTCTGCAAAGGACTATTTCAAACATTCATCACTACCATCCAAGATTTCAAAAATGCTCCCACACATGCCAAATAATGGTCATTGTTAAGCTTTTACTAACATCATCAATGGCCCAAAATAAATTCAAATCATTAAACATCATGACATGGAATGCCGACGGCATTCTCGGCAGAAGCACACTTTGAAAGATTTCTAGACGAACATGGGATAGACATAGCACTCACCGAAACACACCTGCGCGAGGGGCAGAGATTTCAAGTCAGAAACTACGCTATGTATCGATCGGACAGACAAAATCAGCCTGGGGGAGGAACAGCAATCCTCATAAAAAATCGCCTCGCACACAGATCAATTGATTCTCCTGCGCTCGAGCGTGTTGAAGCTACGGCTGTTGAGGTCGGACTAAATGGGCAGGCAATTAGATTCATAGCAGTGTACCACCCTCCCAGATATAAAATGCCGGAGGCCGACCTGGTGCACTGACCACAGCCGACAGAATAATCCTGGGGGGCGACTTCAACGCCAAATCTCCGGTTTGGGGGCAACGCTCTAAACAGCAGCGGCCGTACCCTCTTTGATTTTGTCAGCAAAAACCCCCAGGTGACTGTAGTGGCGCCTGACGAACCCTCGCACTTTCCCAGGGACTCCAGACTCAGGCCTGATATCTTGGACATATTTTTGCTCAAGAACATCGCCTGGTCTGTTGCATCCACTGTACACAACGACCTCGATTCCGACCACAACCCTGTGGTATTATGTATTGATACAGCCGTACGCCCACCAGAGAGTAAAAAATTCTCTCTAAACACCAACTGGCAAAAATATAAAGAACTAGTAAACAGTCACATAACAGAACAGCCAATCTTGAACACTAAGCAACAAATTGACGCACAGATAGATCACTTTGTCGCTGTAGTCACGGAATGTGCGAAGAAAGCGACCATAAAGATCACTCATGACACAGGAAAACATGACCTTCCACCACACATTTTGGACCTAATTAAGCTGAAAAATCACCATCGCAAACGATGGCAAAGGTACCGGGACCCTCAAGACGTAGGATTACAAACAGACTCGCACACGAAGTTAGATGGCACCTACGGAACACCGTTCTGAGTGCTGGACCCACACTCTCCAACGGGCAGAACAAAACCCGGACCTATTCTGGAGATTAATTAAATCACGAAAAGAACAGCCCCAGCCGTCAAAGCCTCTACACGGGCCAAATGGCATTGTATACACAGCGCGGGAGAAGGCGGAGGCCATGGCCGACACTTTGGAACTTCAGTTCCAAGAACATGTCATCGATGACGAGGATAGCGATATCCACGAGGAAAGAGTGATTAGAGAAGTACCTCGCATTCTGAGGCAAAGATCACGCAACTCTTTCCGTCCTGTGGAGCCGCCACAGTGACCTCAATCATTCGGGCACTTGGTAACAAAAAATCTCCCGGTCCTGATGGCATCAGAGCCACTCATCTCAAAAACCTACCACAATCCGCTATAGACCTGCTTACCCATATATACAACTCCTGCCTCAAGCTTTCATACTTCCCAGCCACCTGGAAAATAGCTAAAATCATCACTCTTCCTAAGCCCAACAAAAACCAACTCTTTCCTCAGAACCACCGACCTATATCATTACTAAACATCCTTGGTAAAATCCTTGAGATCCTCATAAACACTTCTCTCCAAAAATTTCTTAAAGACAATAGCACATCATTCCTGAACAGTTTGGCTTCCGTGCACAGCACAGTACCACCCACCAAGCTGTCCGGCTGGTTGAAAAGATCTGCAGGGCGCGCTCCATCAGGCACCATACAGGCGCTGTGATGCTAGATATTGAAAAAGCTTTTGACAGGGTTTGGCATGACGGGCTCATATTTAAACTACATGCATATGGCTGTCCTGGTCATCTACTAAAAATGATCAACAGTTACCTCCGGGGCAGGAAGTTCTATGTCGTGGTGGAAGGAGCTGCAAGCCAGTTCAAATCAATTGAAGCAGGCGTACCCCAAGGTTCGGTCATAGCTCCATATTATACACAATCTATACTAATGACATTCCCCACCAACCAGGCGGAGAATTAGGCCTTATGCCGATGACACGATGGTCTACCGATCCTGCCGCAGCCAAAAATTCATCGCACGGAAGCTCACACAACACCTAGAGCTTATAACACGCTGGTGCAACAAATGGAAATCAAAATCAACGCTGACAAATCCCAAGCGATCATGTTCACCACAAAAAGATCTCTTCCCGACAAACATGTGTCAATCGACGGCAAAGACCTCCCGTGGCGAGACGCAGTCACTTATTTAGGAATTAAAATGGACAAAAAACTGACTTGGAGAAACACATCAAAACTTATGCAATACCGCCACAGCTAGATCACCAAACTCTACCCCCTCCTCAAAGGAAACGGCCTCCAAAGAAAGACAAAATGCAAATTTATAAGTCAGTAATCGGCCAGCGCTACTCTATGGTTCGGAAGTATACAGCATGGCAACAGACTGGCAACTTAAAAAAATTCAAACAATCCAGAATATATCTAAGACTCATAACAGACGCCCCCCGGTACATGACAAACGCACAAATACATGACTTAGGCATACAAAAAATGACAGACTATATTAAAGACAAATCCGAAAAATTTTACAACAAATCTCAAGCTTCGTCCCACCAATTAATAAAAACCTAGGACAAGAACACCATATGACGATAACTACAACAGACCAAAACTAACGCTGACGAGAAACTACAGATATTAAAAAAAAAACACACACACACAGACGACAGTAAACTGACTTGACTAAGACAGCCATTTCGCAAAACCCTAGACAGAATAAGTCAGAGGACATTAAGGTCTTGGAACTTAACACCTACATTGGCTTAGGCCAAGACAGATGGCTGGCTGGCTGGCAGTTGGCTCCACAGCGTAAACCAAAGCCGAGGTTGTTAAAAATGGAAAGAAGATGGATTACCTACGTCAATGTTCGCATAACGTCACTGTTCATATTGCATCACCGCTTACATTATTTACCACTATTAATCATGATGTTTAAATCTCGAGAATCCTTAGGGAGCTGAGCGGAATTCTGATTGGCTGACACAATAACTGTTCTCATAGCGTCATCGTTCACATTATTCTCACACAGAAAAATCCAAAGACTTCTTTAATGAAACCCCACATTATATATTCTTAAAAATATTTACTATCATTAATTATGATGTTTAACTCGAGAAATCCATTGGGAGCCATGCGGTCTTCCGATTGGCTGACTATAACCCCGGATCTATAATACTTGTCAGTGATTGGTCGGCTACAGATTCAGCTGTAGATGTAGTCGGACGATCGCCATGCT
>JARYHS010002613.1:0-43031 GCA_031002005.1 Vandiemenella viatica
AAAGCAAATGCCTTTCTGTAAGAAATCATTGTACACGCGTTTTATCCCTTAAAAATTACGACATTGCTAAAAATTTGTCTCCAGATGTTTATCATAATGCCAATCTTCAAATTAAAACTCTTCAATATATGCAGAATTTTTTTTTTCCCGGTATATTAATTTCACGTTACATCGCTCTTAACTTACCAACATTATTTGTCTAAAACACATTTTAAAAGCATTAGATAAACACCACTGATAAAAATTGTCGCATCAGTCCTTGCCACATCTAATATTCAGTGAAAATTATTCTGTAGTTCCTAAACTGAAAACAGTGTTACCAGTTCAGTTTACAAGAAACAGAAAATGTAAGCAGTTACTGAACATTTTTATTTTAATTACTGTTATCAATGTTAGGCTCAAATTGAAGATATGCATTACATTAGGGGTATAAAGCTTAAGCAAAAATGTATACATCATTTCAGAAAATGCTAGCCAATACTGATGTTTTAAATATTCCCATCTTCTGTTAGGGTAATGAAATATAAACTGAGGTTTTAAACAATATCCTAATTAAAATAAAAAGAGTTGTGGCTAAACGTTCAATGTCTGATTAACCTTCCAGTTATGTTAAAACAGAAGTTCAGTGATATTCCCAAGCTGTATTTAGTTTTTAGTCGTAATATACAGCAGTTAGTCATACAACTAAACTATCTGCAAATACGTGATACGGCTACAGGTTACAAAGAGAAAAATATATGATGGTTTTTCCTCATTATTATTCTTTACACAGACTTTTGGTTTTCTACAACTCTATCTACAAATTAACACAATTACCAATGATACAATGGGCAATATGTAGATATACGATACTGCAAGAACTACTTGCTTTTTCTTCAATGGTTTTAGACAAAGATAATTGTGGTTCGGATTCCACGTTTAAATGTAGTTCCAAGAGGAAAGGAACTCTCCGTTCATTCCTGACACAATGGCCTAGTAGGCCTCCTCCAGGACCATCCAACCAGCTTTCAGGTCTGAACTAAGTTTATAATAGAATTATATATTCGTACATGAATTCCAGCTCTCAAGACACAAAAAGCCACAGCAATTGTATTATTTTTATCCAAAAAGTTTCTGAATGAAAATTATTTGTACAGGGATCTAATCAGTCTATCCTCTTTTGGATTAATATTTCAGTTTTTGGTGTGATATAACTTTTTCATTTAACATGTGAAATTTCAGTCGCTTACATTATAAGAAATTGTGGAGAAAAACAAATCGGGAAGTGCCGAATAAAAGTGATGCGAGACAATGTCATTTTGACTGGATGCATTCTGAGGTATCCAAGACAGCAGGGCAGGGGAGGGATAAGATATGCAGAGAAATGAGTACAGAAAACAGAACCAGATAGATCAATTCTATAATACATGAATATTTGTGATAAGTATTGCATAGGATATATTATTGAAGAAAGCCTGAGTGGCAGAAATAGTTTCATTGTTTGCATACAGTATAAAAATTAGTACCATTTACATAATAGTAACAGAATACAAACATATTTACAAAACAACAATGATGTATCTACAACCACGTCAGTAGCTACCTAATGATGTACTGGTTATCTGACTAAACCTCGTAATCGGGAAGTTATGCTGGATCCATACTACTATGAAATACTTTGAAAATGTGAATTATAATCAATTCAAATAATCTTTTTTATTTATTTATTTGGTATGAAGCGCCAAATGGCACTAAACAGCCAAAAAAAAACTTATTATATTCAGAACGCATCCTGTCAAACTGCGATCCCTATTGTAGAAGAAAATTCCTTGCACAGATATGATGACAGGTCACTTGTATTAGGGTACATCTTAATGTAATCATAAAAATAAGGCATTAACAAAAAAAAAAGTTGCATCTACTTTAATAAAACGGGTGGTGCAATAATTTAACATGTCAATTTTTATGAATAACTAGCCTCGTACCCGCGACTTCGTACGCGTGGATTAAGAATTTTTTTGCCAGAATTAAATATAAAAAGTTGTTGGTGACGAAGGATTGGTCCCAAACAATATCGAGTCGGCATAATATGACAGGAAAGCTATCACTATATCATTCTACCGTCGAACCTGCCTCTTGAAGAGAATCAATTTCCGACATATTTCTGTCACTATTCGATAAGATTTCAAAATTTCGTGACTACAACTGTTAATCATACTGGAAAAAATATCCTGTGCCCTTCATACAGCTTTCCTTATAAATTCCATCACAACGATATAGCCATATAGTCGTCAAAACGTAACAAAACGACAGACTTACTTCCGTATTTATATTAGTATTACTGTGGTTCACACTCACACACTGACTGCGAACAACACTTGAGGAATCATTATAACGTAAAAAAGTGTACACCTACAAAATTGCAAGACTACCTACGATTTGCCTCGCATTTCACCCCTAAATTTATAATATCTACAGTTTATAATATCTCGTTGGCCGGGGTATTAGTTTAATTTGAAAGACACCTTGTATGGTGCCAGCTTGCAAAAGTAGCAAAGTTAATTTATTTTAATTCAATGATATTTATAATGGGCTCTTCACATGACAATTCTCAGGGGATCACACAAAAGAAATGGGTTCACATTAAAAGAAATTGAATTTATTCATTAAGAAAAATTGTTGTCATTTCAAGATCACAAATGTATGGCAAACATATGATAGGCACCCAGGCTAATAGCTCTTTAATTCTGGCATGAGTCTCTCAGGGCAGTTTCCAGGGTTTTGAGATGTTGCAGTAAGTCTCTATATCAGCAGGCGGTACACATTACCCGGCATGGACACTGGTCGGCGGCGGCGGCGTCGTCGGCGGCGTCGGCGTAGGCGGCTGATACACACAGCTACCTCCGTTTATCACTTGTAGCAGCAGCCACTGTCCACAACCTTGCTCTCGGGCGTCCAGCAACGTTCTCCATCTCCCGACCACATAGAACATAGCAAAAGAAACACTTCCGAGGAGTAGATGCCATCCCCTCCATCCTCTGGCTGTCCCACACACTGTACCACATACGGCAAGCCCTCCAGAAAAAACAAAAATATCGCGAGAAGAGAGGGCGGTCTGTGTCCCGCGCCCCTGCGCCAAACTAAACATGTCTCTGGGGACAGGCGTCTGCCTTCTATCATCGACTGGCCCTCAGATACACACATTGTCGGGCAGCATACCTCCGCGCCAGCGAGCCGACGTGCTCTGTAGGACATTACAGCTTCAACTGCCACCTCCACAAAAATTTGAAATTTCCTATTTAAAGTTCAAATTTTTCATTCAGTCTATGTGACCTATCCTCTCACTTTGTCCCGAAACATTTCATCCTCACGCTCTTTAGCCAGAACTGTCTCTTCAACCTATCGTTTGCCCGAGTCATACAATACCTTGATAAAAACCACCCATTTCGAAACTTCCCTCTGCTGAAACGTCATGCGGATTGTCTCATTGGTCAACAACCACTGCAGTGACTGCTCGATCTTACACTGCGCTCCGCTACGAGCATGAAACTCTCTCTGTGACATTCATTACAATGGGCATGGCGTAAATGATACCAGTTGGGTCCAGCCTATCTTATGGCTACAGATACAACTTAAACAGTACACAACATCTAAACAATAACACACAGTGTTCAGAAAAATACTTAATCCTAAGAAACTATGGTCTCAGAAAATACATCGTTGTGCCGTTGTCCAGCCTTTCTGATGGTTACAGATATTACATTAACAAATACAATACATATAAAATACCAGCACACAGTGGCTAAAAAAAAATTAATTTTACCAGATTGTGGCCTCACAAATCATCCTTCCTGTACTCTCTGTTAACAAAATTACAAATGAGAGTGCAAAATGTAGAAGAATTAATATTTAAAAAAATCACAAAGCCATCACATAAAGGCTTTATCGTCCACAATGCCCATATAACCAAACAGAGAAAACCATTGTGTCCGAAAACAAGTGAGCAATGAATCAGGGCCACGCAGTAATGATTAAGAACCCTAAACCAAACCACTATTTTCCTTATAGTCTACTTATAACGCTAAGTACAGATTTAAATATCCATAAAACTTTAAAATCTTCAAACTTTATCTGACAATAACTAAGCTTACACGAGGTGACGGCATATTCTCTTCATGCGCATACACTCCTTGCAGCTAACAGAATTTACAGTCGCAACGCTTCTCTGTAGAGCAGAACCGACTTCATTACAAACAGCCACCTTCACGCAGATGGTAAGGTGCCTGCCCCCCAAACAGATGGAGCCCAGGTCCCTGCACCCCGGTGAAGTCAAGGACACCCTCTGCCTCAGCTGACACTCCCAGTTTCAAAACAACCCACACTCTTATGCTTCGGCTCCTAATTCGAAAGCCATGGTTCACCGACCTATTCCATATCCCTTACTCTAAGAAAGTAAACTACTAGTATTCTACCAAATCTGCAGCCTCATTAACCTAGTATAAAAAACATATTATACCCTGCAGAAAATGCCTTCACACTGAATAATGCATACATAATCATAAGAAGTTCGTCACCCTGTCAAATAACTTGCATAATATCTAACAGTGGAAGCAATAACTATTCTTCGAGAAATCATATGGGAAGACTTTAACAATGTATAACTCGCAGCTATCCTCAACTAAATTAAAATCTCACGTCATGTCTGGCGCCGAAAGAAATACTCCACTTGAAAATCAAACTTCATTCCCTACCTTACAAAACCACAATTTTCTCTAAAAATTCTCAAATTCTGAAGAAGTAACTCCGCTTGGACACAAGTAAGAATACCTTCACTAATGTGCAGTATTCAACGACAATCTGCATTTGGGATTTGCATTTCCCTATACTCTCACCTATCATGAATTATCTCTTTCGAACGGCAAAATTAATTTGCTAACAACGACTCTCAAAACAAAGGAGTGATGTCAGTGAACGAAATATCCGCTGGAGAAACGTGATGCTGGTTTGACTTGGTGGAACCACATTATTCCCGCTTCCCGCTATTATGAAAAAAATCCAGAGTGTACAAAACATCGTTATACCAGACTCGGCACACTTCCACCACCTCAAGCACAAATTAACGGAGCCCCAGGGGATAATTACCTTGTCCCTCATATGAAACTACCACGACCTACTACCACCACATTAATTAAACGACAACCGGACTGCTTATGCTTATACGTCCTTGGCCTTCTATCCGTTGCCAAAAGGAACGTCTGAAACCTTCCAATCCATGCACGTCCGTTGTCTCCTCACCTTAAAATCTTGTCCTTCGCACGAGAAAAATGCAAATACAAATTGGGACTCATCCACTGACTCCTTTACTCCAGTCTAAGTGCTCTCCATACATCAGTGCCGCTCTGGCTATAACCATCTCTCAAAAATACCTTTTTTTTTTAACTAGACCAACGTCAAAACTTCCACCAACAACTTTCAAATCTCTGGAAATTAGGTCCACCAAGCATTCAGCAACTTCCTCACAAGAGCAGCCTGAGAAGTTTAACAAAGAAAAATGACGTACCATCTCATATTCATTCCCACAATCGTTAAAAACTATTTCCTTCTCACCTGACATCAATCATCGCATCTTAGCATTCTCCACACGCAGTGACTGTTCTTCAATTCCATCCCATGTACCAAATCAATTCAACTGTTTTTATGGCTAAGGTAATCTTCAACTACAACCAAAATTCCCTCCTCTCGCAACTCTCAGATGCTACCAGAATTTACTTTACGCACTTCTGCGAACTATCCACTATATGACACTAACATTATACTTATTTATTACCATAATTATTCTCTACTTCATATCCTTGGGTATGTCTGCGGTCCAAACCAAGTCTCCTTTTTTTCCGGGTAGGGGCTAAGCCTAGTTAGCTCCCGTTTTGAGCCTTCCGTGTACCACGCACATCCAAAACTCATACTTATCGCTGGCGTTTGTGCTTCGGAAATTCTCAGCTAATTCTTTCCTCTCAGCAAAGTACACTGATTGACTGTGCATGAATTTAGCACTAATTTCGCCTCTCAGTTCTCCGCAACAATCTCTCTCTTCAAAACCTCCCACATACGGCTCATAATCGCACCCCAGCTGCTTTTCGCTCACACAGTCACAAAAAAGCGTCCTGCTCAGAGGGTAGCATGCGTTCGGAAAACATCGCTCGCCGCCTGGCACTCTCTTGAGGCCTTCGGCCTGGAACAGATGTTCGGCATTTGTTCCCGCCTGTCCAAATATGAACAAATATCGCAGGTCTCGTCTTTCATGTCCGACAGTTGGCATTCTCGATGGTTTGGTATGTCTGTCCGTCCGTTCCGAACACGCCGATACATGGATGTCCCGCTGTTTATTTGTCTGTTCAATCGAAAAGCTCTCATGCGTTTCACCGAGACCGTAGCGCTCTGCTTTCAGCTTTGCAACCCGAATCTGAATCACCTCTTCTCCATGTTGGGTCAAATCCGCACTGTGGCTCCTCTCAATTTCCACGACACTCGTTTCCAGCCAGTTACTCCGTCCTTTTGTTTCTTCGGTTACTTCCGACACTCGTCTTTGCGCGTCCAACACTTGCTCCTTTGGGTTATCAACAGCACTGCTTAACGTTTTCTGCGCCATTTGTAGCGATTGCACCGAATCCTTAATTTCGCCTACCCCTTTTTCCATCGTGGCCATCAATTCCTTCCTGAACGCCGACAACTGCTCATTAGTTTTCTTTTGTTCCTCGCTCATGAATGTTAATCGTTCATTAATGGGACTCAGCAGTTGCTGTACTATTACCAACATATCATGGGGCGTCATTATTGCGCTAGCGTGATTTTCCGGCAGCGACACAAACTGATCGCTCGTTTCTGCGGTTGGAGGAAAACTAGTAGTTCTTTCTTTACTGACTGTTTGCTGAATAGTTTGCTCAGCACTTCGAACCACGGCGTGATTTCCCTCCATCGCGAATTCCTGCTCGTTTGGCTCTGACGGACTGTGATTTTGTGCCATCCCGGTAGATTTTCCGGACCTCAGTTTCATCCACTCAAAAGCACCCAAAATTTTAGAAACTTCGTAAAACAAATATTTAACCACACTTCTCCTCCCACAATTCAATATTTATACCGGTACCTCCACGGGAAGCATCCACAAATCCTCAAACACACAATTATTGATGGAATGAACGCTCAAACGCACAAAACTCTATTATGAAGAGCATAGATGCTCGGGGCATTCGAAAAACACGACAAGCAAGAAAAATTTATAAAAACCATACTCATCACAGAAGACAGGCAAAAACAAGCATAATTTTCCGACGCTGAGATGCTGTTAAAATCTTACGTCCCTAGTCTCCAAACATTTTCCAACAACAGAATAACCATCAAAACCAACAAACAATTACAAACAAAAGGACAGCTCGAACATAACCAAAGACTATCACTTTACATCTTCCTCCACGATTGCCAAACAATTCATGCAACGTCGTATTTTTTTATACATCAACAACCCATGAACGATCAACAAACAGTGGTTCAATATCACACACGAGAACAGATAATCACCTCGCTCGGGACGCCCACAGGAGTCCTATGCTGTTACAAATAACAAATATTACACATAATCAATCTTATCATTATACATTGTATATGCTGGACCTCTGCTATCACCGCCACACCGCAAAAATGCTGAAAAACACATAGAGATTTCTACTCGCTAAAACGAAACGTTTGCAACATCTCAAACAGTCAGGCCACAGGTTGGCGCGCCATGTTATAATAGGTCGTTGGCCGGGGTATTAGTTTTACTTTAAAAGACACCTTGTAGGGTGCCAGCTTGCAAAAGTTAATTTATTTTAATTCAATAATATTTATGATGGGCTCTTCACATGACAATTCCCAGGGGATCACACAAAAGAAATGGGTTCACATTAAAAGAAATTTGAATTTATTCATTAAGACAAAATTGTTGTCATTTCAAGATCACAAATGTATGGCAAACATATGATAGGCACCCAGGCTAATAGCTCTTTAATTCTGGCATGAGTCTCTCAGGGCAGTTTCCAGGGTTTTGAGATGTTGCAGTAAGTCTCTATATCAGCAGGCGGTACACACTACCCGGCAGGGACACTGGTCGGCGGCGGCGGCGTCGTCGGCGGCGTCGGCGTAGGCGGCTGATACACACAGCTACCTCCGTTTATCACTTGTAGCAGCAGCCACTGTCCACAACCTTGCTCTCGGGCGTCCAGCAACGTTCTCCATCTCCCGACCACATAGAACATAGCAAAAGAAACACTTCCGAGGAGTAGATGCCATCCCCTCCATCCTCTGGCTGTCCCACACACTGTACCACATACGGCAAGCCCTCCAGAAAAAACAAAAATATCGCGAGAAGAGAGGGCGGTCTGTGTCCCGCGCCCCTGCGCCAAACTAAACATGTCTCTGGGGACAGGCGTCTGCCTTCTATCATCGACTGGCCCTCAGATACACACAGTGTCGGGCAGCATACCTCCGCGCCAGCGAGCCGACGTGCTCTGTAGGACATTACAAGTTTAACATTCAATCCAAATAACCTACGGCCCAGGCCTGACTCTTACGATGAAAAACAATTTTTTAAAATCTTAGCCTTTACGGAGATTTGAACCTGAGGCCACGACGTTCGTAAGCAAGCTCTTTAGCCATTGAGCTGCCAGTTCACTACACGGAAACACGGTCTGGAGACGTCCACATCCAACGTGTCTGTCTATCGCCGTATTTCGAAGTTATGAGACAACATGTGTTATTTATACAGATAATTTTTCAACCAAATGTAGACAGTAATTTTCTCCTTGTTTCAAAGGATAATTGTGCAAAGTTTCATCGAGATCGGATGAAAACTGTCGATTTGTATGAAGAACAAACAAACCAACAAACAAACAAACATACATTCATCTTTATATATAAAGATTGTTACGCCAATGCAATTGAATTTGTTGTTTTTATTTCTCGAACGCGTTTCACTTCATTCTCTGGAGCATATTCAGCGGTTCTGTGTGTTGGGTTTTTATACATATAATTAAATTTGTCCCATGTTACAATTTACACATGAAAATTATGGTATATACAGAAATAATCTTACTTACATTTTTCATTTCTCACATTTGTTTGTAGTTGTACAGTATTTCAGCAACAGTTGTATTTGTAGTAGCAGTTTGAATCACAGGTGTTGGTTGCATCATTATGAACAATTTCGTAGCACCTTCACTGCACTATAACATATTGATTTCAGATGGCTTACATTTGTTTACTGTTTTGTGTACATTGCTGAGAGGCAGGTTAGCTTATCGTTTATCTTCTGTTTTTATTCGGTGGATTGCGGGCGCTCTTTGAAATATGTGTCTGTGCGTAGTTCGGTGTGTTTGGTGTATTATTATTAGCTGCGACTTTTTGTGGTAGATGGTTGTGTTTCTTATTTCGTTTTAAGTACTGTGTATAGTGTTGGGTGAGTCAGGTTAGCGTATTCATTTATTATGTTCTTTTCATCTGCCAGTGATTTGTGAATGTGGTAGTTTTCCTGAATGTTAGTAGTTGTGATTTGCTATTATTAATGGTTAGTATTTGCATGTCTGTCTCTCTATTTTTGTGGGCTGGTTATTATGCTGTAATAGATGTTCTGTGAATGTTGATTGGTTATTGTATTTTAGTGCTCTTAAATGTTCTTTATATGTGGTTTCAAATTTCCTGCATGTTTGGCCAATATATTCTGCATTGCGGTCATTGCAAGTTAATTTATACATATCTGAACTGTGAAATTTGTTGTTTGGTGTGTTGTTTCTGATGTTTTCCTGTAGTGAGTTGTCTGTTATAAATGCTACCCTGAGTCCTTGCTTTTTCAGTATGTTTGCTATTTTGTGAGTGTTCTTGTTTATGTAAGTCAGTGTGTGCATTTTTCTGTTGTTCCTTGGGTGGGTAATATATTAAATGCTGTTGCGTTCATGTTGGTGTTTGTATTTGCTTGTTGTGGAGTTGGTATAGTGTTTCGCGTTGTTCTCAGTATTTGCTTTTTGATGGTTTTGTTTATTTGGTGTATTCTGGTTTTCTTTGTATCCATTTTTTGTGACTATGTGTATGATCGTGTTAAGTTCTGTTTTGTAGCTGTCCTTGTTTAGTGGTGTTCTGTTTAGTCTGTGGAGCATGTGTCTAATTGCTGCTTCCTTGCCTGTTTGTGGATGATTGGAATTTGAGCATATTATCATGTCTGTTGTGATGGGTTTCCTGTATATCTCGAACTGGAGAAGATTGTTGTGAGTGGTTGCGGTGATGTCTAGGTAGTTTTCCTTTTTTTTTCTTCCTTTTTCCAATGTAAAATTCATGTTTTTATGTATAGTGTTGATTTATGTGTGTTTGCACTACCACATTGTAGAAGAAATTAAGGATGAAAATAGCACGATTTCTTAAAATAAATATTGAGCAAATTTCTTTTCAATCCAATAAACCTGTATTTAATGACAACAAGCTGTGAATTTAATCATTTTTTTTTGTATATTTAGTTGCATTTGTTTCACAGGTAACCTGGTTTTATTCAACTTTAAACGGACCAAGAAGGCGTTAGTCTATTGTTATTCTAAGTTGATTCACTATTTTGTTACAAACTAGGGGAACACTGTTAACTGCTGGTTCAAAACTGACATTTTGGTCTACTTTATAATTCAGAATTCATAGTATCCAAACGACGTATGGCGTGACTGTGACTGAGTAACGCCTTCCTTTCGCTTACTGCTACTTTCAGCTGAAACAGTGGTTCCGCGCAGATCGCAGTTTGCGCATTAAATGTTATCACGTGAACGTTACTCAGTCACGTCCAGATTCAGTCACAGTTACTTTTTGTCACTGTGACTTTCCGGTCACGTTGTGAATGTAGCTTCGACGTTATTTTTTGGCCAGCCATACTTTAACGAAAATCATAGTTTAGCAAGTCAAGTGTAAGACATTCGGGTGACGTGTTTTTGACAAACGCCCCAGAAAAGTAACAGATCTTCAGCGTAACACTATGGAGCAGTGTTCAAGTCCTCTTAAAATTTTGTAGGACAATGGTGCCTCGTTCGTACATACAGCTAACGTAGCAACAATCCTCTGTAGTTTGATTATGTGTATAGAATTTTCTTCCATATAACGTGAAATGTTATTACATAAACTTTAATTTGTACTTTAAAACACTTTTGTACCTATATTTTTGCGTTATATTAGCTTTATTTAAAAAGGAACTGTATATCTGCCTAAGTTTTTTTATAGATTCTTGTTGAAATAATTTGGGAGCACAAGTCGAAAATTTTATCAAAATATTCCATAGAATTTTTATTATGAAATGTCGTAAAAAATCCATTCTTTCTTTCTGCCCAAACTTTTTCAAAACTAAAAAAAAGCTGGTGATTCCAAACACCCTTGCACATTAAAGCATGTTGTTTTATAACGTAAATTGAAGTTTGTCTTCATTCAGAGAATTTGAGAATAAATCGTTCACATGTTGCAAAACATACTTCCTTTGTTGCAGTTAATGTTGCGAAATTTTGTGGTGTTTGTGCCTGTGTGGTAGGTACTACCATGCTCATATTAATCCGAACGACCTGAATCGCACATCGCTAAATTTCCTCCTGGGAATTATTCAACCCATTATACACAACTGCAAAGACAGTCCTATACCCAGTAGGTGGTACACTCACGCGACTATGAAAACTTGTCACTTAGTCGACCCATAAAAAAACAGAACACATTTCAGTTTATTCGTTTCACAAACTTGATTAGTGATTACAGTAAGGCAATAAATGTATTACACGGACATGAAATGAGTTGATTCGTACTTTTTAAATACATTTGAGAGTTATTTAGTGTCAATAACTAGTAAAAAAAGTCACCGCTTTCAAAAATGTTAGTTTTGAACAAGACGTAGGCCACAAACAATTTATGCATTACATTCGTCTTCAAGAACATAAAATAACAAGAAATTTAATACAAAAAATCATGTTTGCACTGGATTAAAATTTTTGGAAACGATACAGACTCATTAGAAGCAGCTGTCTGCTACATGTCACATAGTACATTTACAAAATTAATTTCTTTAGCCTTAGTTAAACGAATTTGATTGCCCTAGCGTTATGTTATCCGGTTCTACTCATAAGTCTGTTTTTGAACCTACAAAACGTAAAGAAAACACAAAGAATTATTAAACAAATGTTTCCGGCAGTATGAGATGGAATCAGAGTGATATGCGTTGGTTAAAAATAAAAAAAAAGGGTTTGTGGATGTATTTTAGCGAAAGAAAACTTATTTTCTCTCACTACAACTAAGAAAAGCTCCTTAAAACACTGAAAATTCCACCCTTTTTTTAAAAAAAAAATTAGTTATAAAAAAGAAAAGTTCAGCTTTTTCAGTATATGACTGAAAATCAACTTCATAAGTGTATATAGCAAAATATTACACATTTCACTTCCGTATTCGACTGCTGTTGTAAGGTGGAAGGTATATCAAAAAATGATGGATTGGAAGCTTCGTAATTATCAATATTGTGCGGTTATTGTTGGTCACGAGTGGAGTTAATGATGTATATCATGTATTATGTTCTATTTGTGGCATCAAGTTATTCTTGTAGGCCAACCTCTTAGTCCGATCTAACGCTAATATTACTCCTACTCCTGCCGCAGGTAGACGGTAAAAAATACTCACCGAAGTAAAAAAATTAAAACTACAATCCGGAGCAAAAAAAATACTAAGCATCAATAGTGGATGGGTGAAATTTCAAAAGTTGATTCTAACGCCTAGTTTAATGATGTACAGCTGTCTTTTTTTAACGTGTAGGTGTTGTTTATTGAATTAAATGCTTCAAGGAAGTAACAGGACAGTTCTGCGACGCGGAAAAATGTTGCCGAACGAGTAAGTCTCTAACACTATGGGTCGCTCAGATTGGCCGATGCCGAGCAGGAAGATTAGTGGCTAGGATGCGCCCTGTCTCACGGAAGAACGGTACGCGGTTCGAGTCGGGCTTCGGGCACGAGTGGTTTAATGAAGTGTTACGTTCTCCTCGTGTTGCCCGTACATCGGCAGACTAACAGCACATGATTCACTGATTGGGAAGCTGAAATAACAGATTTGTTGCCTGGATAGATTAAATAATCCAAATTCCTTTTCGTCGTTATTTTTTCAGTAGAGTCTTTAATATATCTTTTGTAATGACACGAGAAATAGTAGCTGTGTAAGAACAAATTTAGGCCTCACTATTTAAGTAGGATCGATTCCACGTTCACTAAAGTCATTCTGGGAACTCTACGAAAACCGAAGTCTCGATGGCTGGATCGTGAATTTAAAATGGTTACTACTTAACTTCGATGCAAATAGTTATGAATCACCTACTACGTTGTGATTTTCATTCCTGTATTTGGTTTGAAAGTGGAGCTCAGAATTTTTTATGATAATAAAACCATAAAAACAAGGAATGATTCCATGGAATGCCTAACTCAGTCTTTTAACTAAGGAATGCTTGGAAATGTTTTGATACAATTTCAAAATCGTCTGCTTATCGATTGTTGAATGTAATGCAATTAAGACCTCTTTGTATCTGTAGATTTTGATATACTGAATCCTGTGTATGGTGATGTATCGTTGAAGTCTTAATAATAAACCTAATTAATTTTATAACCATGGAATTTGTAAAACTTTTAAACTTTTCATAAAAATCAGTTTGTAAAGGTTTTTAATGTCAGTGATCATCTGTTTTATATTTATTTGAAACACTGAAAGAAGTACGCTTCAGACTGGAAGTAAATTATTAATTGGTATTCAATTACCTAAACTAACCACTAAAAGATTTGTTTTCCACTGTCTCAGAAGATCGAAATTTGATACACCGTAGTCATATTAACCAATAAACATTTGAAAAAAAGAGGAGCGCTTGTATACGAATCTTACGTTCAATTTATCTGGAGCAAATTTTTGTCAGTTACCAAATTACAAAAAGATTTCGTCCCAAGGTAAAAAAAAAAAATAATGGTAAAAGAACTTGTTAAAACAATGATTCTTGCTTTATTTAAAGTTTTGGATAGAAAAATAAATATTGTGTACTCCAGTAAAGATTACGTGCGAGATGAAAAGACAACATTAATGCGGAGCAATAAACTGTAATACAATTTTATAATGTATCACTCTTACTCTCTACAAGTGGTGTGTGAAAAGGAAATTGTGATCGAAAGCAGATATATGTTTTGTTGTTTACATAGAGCATTAAACCGCTCAGTGTTTCCTCGTCCGAAATTCGTTTCCTGCGACATTCTAGCTGCTTTAACAGCTCGCAGTGTTTAATCTCATGGAACTGTGTGTTTGTTATGATACTGTTGCTGAGAGTAGCATGATTATGTCTCTGCGCTAGTTTCGAATAAAACTAGTAGCTAAAGAATAGTGAAAAATTTGATAACCAAGGACAAACAATTGAATTTTGTAATTACTGTAGCAACACGATGATGACTGATAGCTACGTAGTATGATTAATAATCGTTTTTCGATGTTTGCATAGTTATATTATATACTCAATAATTCTGAGTGATTTCTCAGTAGCTGCACTGTAATCTCATTTCTGTTATGTGGATTTTTCGTGGTGCAACTACGACAGTTAGTCTAAGATATTTAAGCAGTAAAACGGTTTACATTCCTACGTACAGTTGCAGTGTTCCGTTAAAAATTTTAAAACGTGGCTTGTAGTCTGTTTTAAAACCTTCTCAAGCCAAGCGTATTTTATGCCACCAGAAATTATTCACCACAATTATTTGACGGTATATTCCAATGCCGGAGCGTGACTGGTGAGTGGTAACGTTCTGGCCTTACATTCGGGAGGACGCAGATTCCAATCCCTGTTCGGTCATCGAGATTTTGGCTATCCATGATTTCACCAAATCACTCCAGGTTAATGTCGCGATGGTTTAATCAAAAGGCCATGAGCGAATTTCATCCTTGCAATAAGTACTTTCCCGCCTCTAATCAGCTCGACGTTCACGTTACATATGAGTTGATGTGTGATACTGAAAGGTTTCACATTTTGAAGCTTCCCTGATTTAGAGATCAATCTTGTACTTCTTCTTCCAATGTAGTGTTAGACCAGGTGGGCTGATACAGTCTCAATATAATTCTTGTTTTGAGCAAATGGAATCATATGAAGGGAATCACTCGAAACAGGGTCAATAGTTATGCCGCCGTATCACTTTCGGACTAGAAAAAGAATGAAAAAAAACATTAATTTTAAAACTATAAATAGGGCCCGTAAGCTCACGGTTATTTGAGAAAGAACAAGACACATGATTTTCAGGAGAAGCTTGTATTCCAAAAAACCTTCAGATGATAGATAAGAGATCCGTAGTCAGTTGGGAGCGATCGAGTGGTACCGAGTTCGAATCTGCACAATTTCATTTTTTTTTTTTCCTTCAACATTTTGCTTAGTGTTTATTGTTGAAAACATATACTTGTCATTACCAACGGTTCCTCACATAAATATGTCTACAGTAATATAGATCACAGCTAATGTGTGTTCTTTAAGAAGTATATTTAACTTAAAAATCGAAGTTCAATACAAAGGACTCGAGCAACAGACTACAGAGCATATTCCAAGAAGCTTAACCTCTACCGAAAATCCTCTTTTCTGTTATTCCTCTAAAACTATCAATATTAGGATCTTATTCATAATCCAGAAAATTACTATTTTTTGATTGTTTTTCCATTTCTGCTAGCCCGCCGAAATAGATACAGAGCTATACGCCTAGACTTCAATATTTTTCTGTTTAGAGAACTCTGTTGCGTGGTTCCTTCCAATATGTAGAAAGTGGTTTGCCAGAGATCGCGACAATTCATTATCAGTGTATATTGACAACTACGACAAACTTGTACACTTCGATTTATCACATCCTAACGTTTCAGCCAACCTGTCGTAGCTTGAATGAGTCTATTTTTTGCCCCGTTACACTGTAGCACTCACACTTGAGTCTTGCTTCAAATAATTTTCAGTACCTTTCTTACATTCTCAGACAAAAAGAATATTTGTATAGAATTTATGGGCTTATTTTATACACAATCCCGACAATAAGCTTTAAATAGGTGTCGACTGAAAAAAATTCCAACACTTGTTTCTCATTCAAAGATAGAGTTGAATATTTGAGTGAAGTAACGTGTAACTTATGTCTGGTAGCAGAGTATCAGGAAAGTGAAACAAGTTATTTATAGAAACGGGGAAGAAGGAAGTTCTTACTTCCGCAAAGCGGAAAGATTAGTTAGTGACCTAGCATTTAATCATTCCTCGGGATAAGTTACTAGTTGAACAGATCTTGGACATTACTAATACAGGACTGACGAATTTCCTAATTATGAATTGTGAGACACCTTCATTCTTATCGCTGAAATTAGCAGTTTGGTATTCGCTGAAACAAATAAAACTAAGTGCTCTAAAATCTGGAAATAACTCTTTAAATCACAAATTATAAATGAACAAACTTTTTACCTTAGTAGGAGTGGAAGCTTTTGGAATCGGGGATCAATTCTTGTAATTCCACATTAAAATAAATGAATTTCTCCTTTCGTTTTCTGTCTTCCAGTGGGTTGGTTGTAATCCTCTATATAGTTCTGTCGTGATCTAATCGCTTCGTCTCCGCAAATCTATTACAACAACGCGATCTGCGTTCCTCAACTATTCCCGCCACTAACAGATAATCCAATGACCTCGTGAACTGTGGTAGTACGTCGAGTCCTTTATTTTTTATTTTTTTTTGCGGTGAGACCTGCCAACAAATTGCTTTCCTCGGACATCTTATACAAAAAATGTTATTTCATACTTCACCTGTCCGTATGCATGTGACTATGTGCGCATTCTTCAATGACGATACATATCGGTAATTAAAATTATCTTACTTAGCAGGTTCTCTACCGCGACGCACTGTGATCGATCCATGCTGCGATAGCAAGATTTTCTGGATGCTAGCTGTATTGTTGTAAATCTGAGGATGTTTGATATTTGATCTTTCAAGCTATTGTGGTTTAGATATAATCTGCGGTATATGATCCTTTTAGTTTTTTTGCCAATGCACAACGCTTAAACAAGCTGTTTTTAATGCAAGCTATTATTCATATCAGACCGATGGGATAAGGACATACGCAGGGTTGTCGGAGTTAACTGGCAGAGGATTGCCCAAGATCGTGCGATTTGGAGAAGACTGCTCAATTTATATCTGAAATAATGACTTTAAGAGCCCACATCAGAAAATGATTGAACTGACTAATAATGATAATGATTATTCATGCCCATTTTTTTCAATCACTGTGTACTGTAGTCTGTAAGACTTAAACTTTAAATTAATAAACAGAAAATTGATGAATGAGGAAAGGAAATGCTATACAGCCAAATGTGTGGCTGTTAGCTGCCATCTTTGACAGTATTTATATAAGTAATCATTTATCTGTTCGCCTGAAGTGATTACGGGATTTTATTTGAAAAAAAAAAAAAAAAAATCTTGATTGCCGAAGGATGAATTTAACTGAAACTGTTCTCTTCCTAATGAAATTGCCCAACGTTACCCAGTTATTCACTAATTTCAGTTTTTTTCTGTAGTGTACTAGGTTTTCAGAACTATTTGCAACAGCTACATGTGGGCAGTTTCTAAAGTTTTCTAGGCTTTTCAATCGCTGTCCGTACGTAATTTCTGATGGAGGTACGAAATCCTTTATCAAATACAGTTAGAAACGCTGTTAGAAATTTCCTGGTAATGTTCATACGATTCAAAGTATAAATGTGGGACCATCCATGTTTATACGGTACCCAAAGGCATTACTTCCATCAAAGCCAATGAACTATTTCTGTCCTTTTCACCTGCCATCTGCACTATTAAATTAATTTAACGACGGCTAAACATACAGTTGATGATTTTATTTTACTCAGTGGACAGACTTTGACATGTGACTCGACAACACAATAATAAAAAACACACATTTTAGAAGTTTGTGAATTTAGAAACCCTAAGATATATTCCGACCACTGTCTGGGGAAAACACTGATTCAGCCGGACAGGGGAATTTGAATGAGGAAGGAAACACTTTAACCGGAAAAGGGAACGTGTAAATATTACGATAGTGCTACATAATTCCAATATCATTTCGTACATCAGTCTATCACTCAATCTTAACAACAATGCTTACAACATTTTTAACAAATTTTGTACCCCCGCATGATTGCGGCGTCTTATTGCAAACCAGATATTCATGGCATCACATGCAG
Source organism: Vandiemenella viatica (assembly GCA_031002005.1). Classification (NCBI taxonomy): domain Eukaryota; kingdom Metazoa; phylum Arthropoda; class Insecta; order Orthoptera; family Morabidae; genus Vandiemenella; species Vandiemenella viatica. The sequence continues at coordinate 18,260 of JARYHS010002613.1, forward strand.
TTCAATAACATTCATCGGTAACAGTGCTGTCTTCATTTGTAACTGATTCATGGGAATGAGAGCAATTCATAGGGTTTTGACCTTAAGATTTTGCTATAGTGATATCATAATCTTCTAACACGGCGGACATTATTTATATATCTTGTAGTGGAGTAGGGGTTTGGGAACCTTAGAAAGAAAAGCTTGTTGATTGCCAATTCACATAAGAGTATATGAATAAATGCTGTGAGAGTCCTTGATTTTTTATTTGCTGCAATAAGTAACTAGATATAGGAAAGGTGCCAATACAAATAGGGATATAAAAAAGTTCTCGTTCACTCATTTATTCTGTAGTCTTTAATTTGCTTACCAGTTCATTGCTAGTAACTCTATGACTGCTGTTTTCACATTGTTTTCAACGTTCCTCAAAAAACAGTGGCGTAAGTAAAACAATCTTTCGAACGAACGGTGTTTTGATGTTAATTATTATTCGATATCTGCTCAACAGACGTGGTTAAGCACTACGTCCACAGGCTCAACACCGAACGTGATGGGTGAATGGTTAACGTTCTATCCTCGCATTCGGGAGGACGCTGGTTCGAATCCCCGTCCAAGCAACCAGATTTGGGCTTTCTATGGTTTCCCCAAATCACTCCAGGTGAATGCCGGGATGCTTACTTCAAAAAGGCCATATCCGAATTCCTTCCCATTCCTTGTCCCCAGTCCCATCCCGCCTCTAATGAACTTAGCCGTCGACGAGGCGTAAAGCAATAGTAAAAAAAAATAACACAGGCTCAACAGTGTTTCCAAGCTGAACGATTGTATTACCAAATAAATTTTTGGTTCATGATATCGGGTCATTTTCGGATACAGTTTAATAATCATCGACAATTTTATGGCACCATTTCTTTACATAAGAGCCTATTTTTATTTTTCACAGCCGCATGAACAACATGTAAGGAGTAAGGACCACAAGAATGAATAAAGACCACAAATGCCCGCTTCTGGCTCAAACCGACCACATGAGCAAAGTGATGCGCATCCTTCACTGCCTGCGACTAATTCGGTGATCCATAGAGTAGCAGCAACGTGTACCGCAAGCGATTAGGCACTATCGATGCTGGATGGACAGGTGGCAGAACCACCAGAAAGAATTTCATTTATAGATTAATAGCTAAGATGTAATATTCTAACAATTATTAATTCTAGAACTATCTTCTGTAATTACGAACTTGTCGTAATGAAATCTCGAGACACACCCTATAGTTTAAAGTAGCTCCTCATGGAGCATTCTGGTAGCTCAGTGATTAAGGCGCCTGCATTAGAAATTTATATGCTCCGTTCAAGTTGTGTTTGGTCAATTGAAATATCACAGAACGTTCCGTAGCTAGGATTCGACGTTGAATTGTAGGTCCTGGAGAAAAGGAACTGGTCGTCCTACATTTCACACGTTCTAATGAGATTCAGGACACAACTATAGAAATTTGATAAGTCCTAACTCCTTAAGTCATGGACGGAACGGTACCGGGGATAATTAATGTCTCAGCTGGGCAGGCGATTTTGAAAGAGGAAAGATAACACTTGACGTGTATGTGTAAATATTACGCTGCAAACTTCCGTCTTCCTTCCAGACGCAGTACAACATTCTAGCTGTACAGCCTAAAACCATTCAAAACATTACTTTTACTTCGATCGCATTCCAAACTAGTCATAGTTTCTTATTATATCACTTGTCCCTTTGATAAACTGTCATTAATTTTTAGGATTTTAAACTAACAATAAGTTAATATCTGACACTGAATAATAACACATCATGGCAATATTTCACAATTATTCTGTTTCGTAGAAATTTCTGTATTTTCGTGTGGAGATAGGGGATATTAATGGGCTCCAGTGCAATTTTTTTTCAGTGTCATTACGGATCGAAATTATTATTTCAAATACAGTTCTAATAAGAGGATAAAAAGATGCTTTATATTGTTAATAATTTTTTTCCTTATTTCATACATAAAATAAATAGTACAGAATGGGTACCGTATAAACATGGATGGTCCCACATTTATACTTTGAATCGTATGAACATTACCAGGAAATTTCTAACAGCGTTTCTAACTGTATTTGATAAAGGATTTCGTACCTCCATCAGAAATTACGTACGGACAGCGATTGAAAAGCCTAGAAAACTTTAGAAACTGCCCACATGTAGCTGTTGCAAATAGTTCTGAAAACCTAGTACACTACAGAAAAAAACTGAAATTAGTGAATAACTGGGTAACGTTGGGCAATTTCATTAGGAAGAGAACAGTTTCAGTTAAATTCATCCTTCGGCAATCAAGATTTTTTTTTTTTTTTTCAAATAAAATCCCGTAATCACTTCAGGCGAACAGATAAATGATTACTTATATAAATACTGTCAAAGATGGCAGCTAACAGCCACACATTTGGCTGTATAGCATTTCCTTTCCTCATTCATCAATTTTCTGTTTATTAATTTAAAGTTTAAGTCTTACAGACTACAGTGCCCAGTGATAGAAAAAAATGGGCATGAATAATCATTATCATTATTAGTCAGTTCAATCATTTTCTGATGTGGGCTCTTAAAGTCATTATTTCAGATATAAATTGAGCAGTCTTCTCCAAATCGCACGATCTTGGGCAATCCTCTGCCAGTTAACTCCGACAACCCTGCGTATGTCCTTATCCCATCGGTCTGATATGAATCGTGCGATTTGGAGAAGACTGCTCAATTTATATCAGAAATAATGACTTTAAGAGCCCACATCAGAAAATGATTGAACTGACTAATAATGATAATGATTATTCATGCCCATTTTTTTCTATCACTGGGTACTGTAGTCTGTAAGACTTAAACTTTAAATTAATAAACAGAAAATTGATGAATGAGGAAAGGAAATGCTATACAGCCAAATGTGTGGCTGTTAGCTGCCATCTTTGACAGTATTTATATAAGTAATCATTTATCTGTTCGCCTGAAGTGATTACGGGATTTTATTTGAAAAAAAAAATCTTGATTGCCGAAGGAATTTAACTGAAACTGTTCTCTTCCTAATGAAATTGCCCAACGTTACCCAGTTATTCACTAATTTCAGTTTTTTTCTGTAGTGTACTAGGTTTTCAGAACTATTTGCAACAGCTACATGTGGGCAGTTTCTAAAGTTTTCTAGGCTTTTCAATCGCTGTCCGTACGTAATTTCTGATGGAGGTACGAAATCCTTTATCAAATACAGTTAGAAAGGCTGTTAGAAATTTCCTGGTAGAGTAATGTTCATACGATTCAAAGTATAAATGTGGGACCATCCATGTTTATACGGTACCCATTCTGTACTATTTATTTTATGTATGAAATAAGGAAAAAAATTATTAACAATATAAAGCATCTTTTTATCCTCTTATTAGAACTGTATTTGAAATAATAATTTCGATCCGTAATGACACTGAAAAAAAATTGCACTGGAGCCCATTAATATCCCCTATCTCCACACGAAAATACAGAAATTTCTACGAAACAGAATAATTGTGAAATATTGCCATGATGTGTTATTATTCAGTGTCAGATATTAACTTATTGTTAGTTTAAAATCCTAAAAATTAATGACAGTTTATCAAAGGGACAAGTGATATAATAAGAAACTATGACTAGTTTGGAATGCGATCGAAGTAAAAGTGATGTTTTGAATGGTTTTAGGCTGTACAGCTAGAATGTTGTACTGCGTCTGGAAGGAAGACGGAAGTTTGCAGCGTAATATTTACACATACACGTCAAGTGTTATCTTTCCTCTTTCAAAATCGCCTGCCCAGCTGAGACATTAATTATCCCCGGTACCGTTCCGTCCATGACTTAAGGAGTTAGGACTTATCAAATTTCTATAGTTGTGTCCTGAATCTCATTAGAACGTGTGAAATGTAGGACGACCAGTTCCTTTTCTCCAGGACCTACAATTCAACGTCGAATCCTAGCTACGGAACGTTCTGTGATATTTCAATTGACCAAACACAATTGAACGGAGCATATAAATTTCTAATGCAGGCGCCTTAATCACTGAGCTACCAGAATGCTCCATGAGGAGCTACTTTAAACTATAGGGTGTGTCTCGAGATTTCATTACGACAAGTTCGTAATTACAGAATCAATAATTGTTAGAATATTACATCTTAGCTATTAATCTATAAATGAAATTCTTTCTGGTGGTTCTGCCACCTGTCCATCCAGCATCGATAGTGCCTAATCGCTTGCGGTACACGTTGCTGCTACTCTATGGATCACCGAATTAGTCGCAGGCAGTGAAGGATGCGCATCACTTTGCTCATGTGGTCGGTTTGAGCCAGAAGCGGGCATTTGTGGTCTTTATTCATTCTTGTGGTCCTTACATGTTGTTCATGCGGCTGTGAAAAATAAAAATAGGCTCTTATGTAAAGAAATGGTGCCATAAAATTGTCGATGATTATTAAACTGTATCCGAAATGACCCGATATCATGAACCAAAAATTTATTTGGTAATACAATCGTTCAGCTTGGAAACACTGTTGAGCCTGTGTTATTTTTTTTTACTATTGCTTTACGCCTCGTCGACGGCTAAGTTCATTAGAGGCGGGATGGGACTGGGGACAAGGAATGGGAAGGAATTCGGATATGGCCTTTTTGAAGTAAGCATCCCGGCATTCACCTGGAGTGATTTGGGGAAACCATAGAAAGCCCAAATCTGGTTGCTTGGACGGGGATTCGAACCAGCGTCCTCCCGAATGCGAGGATAGAACGTTAACCATTCACCCATCACGTTCGGTGTTGAGCCTGTGGACGTAGTGCTTAACCACGTCTGTTGAGCAGATATCGAATAATAATTAACATCAAAACACCGTTCGTTCGAAAGATTGTTTTACTTACGCCACTGTTTTTTGAGGAACGTTGAAAACAATGTGAAAACAGCAGTCATAGAGTTACTAGCAATGAACTGGTAAGCAAATTAAAGACTACAGAATAAATGAGTGAACGAGAACTTTTATATCCCTATTTGTATTGGCACCTTTCCTATATCTAGTTACTTATTGCAGCAAATAAAAAATCAAGGACTCTCACAGCATTTATTCATATACTCTTATGTGAATTGGCAATCAACAAGCTTTTCTTTCTAAGGTTCCCAAACCCCTACTCCACTACAAGATATATAAATAATGTCCGCCGTGTTAGAAGATTATGATATCACTATAGCAAAATCTTAAGGTCAAAACCCTATGAATTGCTCTCATTCCCATGAATCAGTTACAAATGAAGACAGCACTGTTACCGATGAATGTTATTGAACTGCATGTGATGCCATGAATATCTGGTTTGCAATAAGACGCCGCAATCATGCGGGGGTACAAAATTTGTTAAAAATGTTGTAAGCATTGTTGTTAAGATTGAGTGATAGACTGATGTACGAAATGATATTGGAATTATGTAGCACTATCGTAATATTTACACGTTCCCTTTTCCGGTTAAAGTGTTTCCTTCCTCATTCAAATTCCCCTGTCCGGCTGAATCAGTGTTTTCCCCAGACAGTGGTCGGAATATATCTTAGGGTTTCTAAATTCACAAACTTCTAAAATGTGTGTTTTTATTATTGTGTTGTCGAGTCACATGTCAAAGTCTGTCCACTGAGTAAAATAAAATCATCAACTGTATGTTTAGCCGTCGTTAAATTAATTTAATAGTGCAGATGGCAGGTGAAAAGGACAGAAATAGTTCATTGGCTTTGATGGAAGTAATGCCTTTGGGTACCGTATAAACATGGATGGTCCCACATTTATACTTTGAATCGTATGAACATTACTCTACCAGGAAATTTCTAACAGCGTTTCTAACTGTATTTGATAAAGGATTTCGTACCTCCATCAGAAATTACGTACGGACAGCGATTGAAAAGCCTAGAAAACTTTAGAAACTGCCCACATGTAGCTGTTGCAAATAGTTCTGAAAACCTAGTACACTACAGAAAAAAACTGAAATTAGTGAATAACTGGGTAACGTTGGGCAATTTCATTAGGAAGAGAACAGTTTCAGTTAAATTCATCCTTCGGCAATCAAGATTTTTTTTTTTTTTTTCAAATAAAATCCCGTAATCACTTCAGGCGAACAGATAAATGATTACTTATATAAATACTGTCAAAGATGGCAGCTAACAGCCACACATTTGGCTGTATAGCATTTCCTTTCCTCATTCATCAATTTTCTGTTTATTAATTTAAAGTTTAAGTCTTACAGACTACAGTACACAGTGATTGAAAAAAATGGGCATGAATAATCATTATCATTATTAGTCAGTTCAATCATTTTCTGATGTGGGCTCTTAAAGTCATTATTTCAGATATAAATTGAGCAGTCTTCTCCAAATCGCACGATCTTGGGCAATCCTCTGCCAGTTAACTCCGACAACCCTGCGTATGTCCTTATCCCATCGGTCTGATATGAATAATAGCTTGCATTAAAAACAGCTTGTTTAAGCGTTGTGCATTGGCAAAAAAACTAAAAGGATCATATACCGCAGATTATATCTAAACCACAATAGCTTGAAAGATCAAATATCAAACATCCTCAGATTTACAACAATACAGCTAGCATCCAGAAAATCTTGCTATCGCAGCATGGATCGATCACAGTGCGTCGCGGTAGAGAACCTGCTAAGTAAGATAATTTTAATTACCGATATGTATCGTCATTGAAGAATGCGCACATAGTCACATGCATACGGACAGGTGAAGTATGAAATAACATTTTTTGTATAAGATGTCCGAGGAAAGCAATTTGTTGGCAGGTCTCACCGCAAAAATAATAAAAAATAAAGGACTCGACGTACTACCACAGTTCACGAGGTCATTGGATTATCTGTTAGTGGCGGGAATAGTTGAGGAACGCAGATCGCGTTGTTGTAATAGATTTGCGGAGACGAAGCGATTAGATCACGACAGAACTATATAGAGGATTACAACCAACCCACTGGAAGACAGAAAACGAAAGGAGAAATTCATTTATTTTAATGTGGAATTACAAGAATTGATCCCCGATTCCAAAAGCTTCCACTCCTACTAAGGTAAAAAGTTTGTTCATTTATAATTTAGGCCGGCCTGTGTGATTTAAAGAGTTATTTCCAGATTTTAGAGCACTTAGTTTTATTTGTTATACCAAACTGCTAATTTCAGCGATAAGAATGAAGGTGTCTCACAATTCATAATTAGGAAATTCGTCAGTCCTGTATTAGTAATGTCCAAGAGTCTGTTCAACTAGTAACTTATCCCGAGGAATGATTAAATGCTAGGTCACTAACTAATCTTTCCGCTTTGCGGAAGTAAGAACTTCCTTCTTCCCCGTTTCTATAAATAACTTGTTTTCACTTTCCTGATACTCTGCTACCAGACATAAGTTACACGTTACTTCACTCAAATATTCAACTCTATCTTTGAATGAGAAACAAGTGTTGGAATTTTTTTTCAGTCGACACCTATTTAAAGCTTATTGTCGGGATTGTGTATAAAATAAGCCCATAAATTCTATACAAATATTCTTTTTGTCTGAGAATGTAAGAAAGGTACTGAAAATTATTTGAAGCAAGACTCAAGTGTGAGTGCTACAGTGTAACGGGGCAAAAAATAGACTCATTCAAGCTACGACAGGTTGGCTGAAACGTTAGGATGTGATAAATCGAAGTGTACAAGTTTGTCGTAGTTGTCAATATACACTGATAATGAATTGTCGCGATCTCTGGCAAACCACTTTCTACATATTGGAAGGAACCACGCAACAGAGTTCTCTAAACAGAAAAATATTGAAGTCTAGGCGTATAGCTCTGTATCTATTTCGGCGGGCTAGCAGAAATGGAAAAACAATCAAAAAATAGTAATTTTCTGGATTATGAATAAGATCCTAATATTGATAGTTTTAGAGGAATAACAGAAAAGAGGATTTTCGGTAGAGGTTAAGCTTCTTGGAATATGCTCTGTAGTCTGTTGCTCGAGTCCTTTGTATTGAACTTCGATTTTTAAGTTAAATATACTTCTTAAAGAACACACATTAGCTGTGATCTATATTACTGTAGACATATTTATGTGAGGAACCGTTGGTAATGACTAATGACAAGTATATGTTTTCAACAATAAACACTAAGCAAAATGTTGAAGGAAAAAAAAAAAAAATGAAATTGTGCAGATTCGAACTCGGTACCACTCGATCGCTCCCAACTGACTACGGATCTCTTATATATCATCTGAAGGTTTTTTGGAATACAAGCTTCTCCTGAAAATCATGTGTCTTGTTCTTTCTCAAATAACCGTGAGCTTACGGGCCCTATTTATAGTTTTAAAATTAATGGGGTTTTTTTTCATTCTTTTTCTAGTCCGAAAGTGATACGGCGGCATAACTATTGACCCTGTTTCGAGTGATTCCCTTCATATGATTCCATTTGCTCAAAACAAGAATTATATTGAGACTGTAACAGCCCACCTGGTCTAACACTACATTGGAAGAAGAAGTACAAGATTGATCTCTAAATCAGGGAAGCTTCAAAATGTGAAACCTTTCAGTATCACACATCAACTCATATGTAACGTGAACGTCGAGCTGATTAGAGGCGGGAAAGTACTTATTGCAAGGATGAAATTCGCTCATGGCCTTTTGATTAAACCATCGCGACATTAACCTGGAGTGATTTGGTGAAATCATGGATAGCCAAAATCTCGATGACCGAACAGGGATTGGAATCTGCGTCCTCCCGAATGTAAGGCCAGAACGTTACCACTCACCAGTCACGCTCCGGCATTGGAATATACCGTCAAATAATTGTGGTGAATAATTTCTGGTGGCATAAAATACGCTTGGCTTGAGAAGGTTTTAAAACAGACTACAAGCCACGTTTTAAAATTTTTAACGGAACACTGCAACTGTACGTAGGAATGTAAACCGTTTTACTGCTTAAATATCTTAGACTAACTGTCGTAGTTGCACCACGAAAAATCCACATAACAGAAATGAGATTACAGTGCAGCTACTGAGAAATCACTCAGAATTATTGAGTATATAATATAACTATGCAAACATCGAAAAACGATTATTAATCATACTACGTAGCTATCAGTCATCATCGTGTTGCTACAGTAATTACAAAATTCAATTGTTTGTCCTTGGTTATCAAATTTTTCACTATTCTTTAGCTACTAGTTTTATTCGAAACTAGCGCAGAGACATAATCATGCTACTCTCAGCAACAGTATCATAACAAACACACAGTTCCATGAGATTAAACACTGCGAGCTGTTAAAGCAGCTAGAATGTCGCAGGAAACGAATTTCGGACGAGGAAACACTGAGCGGTTTAATGCTCTATGTAAACAACAAAACATATATCTGCTTTCGATCACAATTTCCTTTTCACACACCACTTGTAGAGAGTAAGAGTGATACATTATAAAATTGTATTACAGTTTATTGCTCCGCATTAATGTTGTCTTTTCATCTCGCACGTAATCTTTACTGGAGTACACAATATTTATTTTTCTATCCAAAACTTTAAATAAAGCAAGAATCATTGTTTTAACAAGTTCTTTTACCATTATTTTTTTTTACCTTGGGACGAAATCTTTTTGTAATTTGGTAACTGACAAAAATTTGCTCCAGATAAATTGAACGTAAGATTCGTATACAAGCGCTCCTCTTTTTTCAAATGTTTATTGGTTAATATGACTACGGTGTATCAAATTTCGATCTTCTGAGACAGTGGAAAACAAATCTTTTAGTGGTTAGTTTAGGTAATTGAATACCAATTAATAATTTACTTCCAGTCTGAAGCGTACTTCTTTCAGTGTTTCAAATAAATATAAAACAGATGATCACTGACATTAAAAACCTTTACAAACTGATTTTTATGAAAAGTTTAAAAGTTTTACAAATTCCATGGTTATAAAATTAATTAGGTTTATAATTAAGACTTCAACGATACATCACCATACACAGGATTCAGTATATCAAAATCTACAAATACAAAGAGGTCTTAATTGCATTACATTCAACAATCGATAAGCAGACGATTTTGAAATTGTATCAAAACATTTCCAAGCATTCCTTAGTTAAAAGACTGAGTTAGGCATTCCATGGAATCATTCCTTGTTTTTATGGTTTTATTATCATAAAAAATTCTGAGCTCCACTTTCAAACCAAATACAAAATCACAACGTAGTAGGTGATTCATAACTATTTGCATCGAAGTTAAGTAGTAACCATTTTAAATTCACGATCCAGCCATCGAGACTTCGGTTTTCGTAGAGTTCCCAGAATGACTTTAGTGAACGTGGAATCGATCCTACTTAAATAGTGAGGCCTAAATTTGTTCTTACACAGCTACTATTTCTCGTGTCATTACAAAAGATATATTAAAGACTCACTGAAAAAATAACGACGAAAAGGAATTTTGATTATTTAATCTATCCAGGCAACAAATCTGTTATTTCAACTTCCCAATCAGTGAATCATGTGCTGTTAGTCTGCCGATGTACGGGCAACACGAGGAGAACGTAACACTTCATTAAACCACTCGTGCCCGAAGCCCGACTCGAACCGCGTACCGTTCTTCCGTGAGACAGGGCGCATCCTAGCCACTAATCTTCCTGCTCGGCATCGGCCAATCTGAACGACCCATAGTGTTAGAGACTTACCAGCTCATAACTACTCGTTCGGCAACATTTTTCCGTGTCGCAGAACTGTCCTGTTACTTCCTTGAAGCATTTAATTCAATAAACAACACCTACACGTTAAAAAAAAGACAGCTGTACATCATTAAACTAGGCGTTAGAATCAACTTTTGAAATTTCACCCATCCACTATTGATGCTTAGTATTTTTTTTTTGCTCCGGATTGTAGTTTTAATTTTTTTACTTCGGTGAGAATTTTTTTACCGTCTACCTGCGGCAGGAGTAGGAGTAATATTAGCGTTAGATCGGACTAAGAGGTTGGCCTACAAGAATAACTTGATGCCACAAATAGAACATAATACATGATATACATCATTAACTCCACTCGTGACCAACAATAACCGCACAATATTGATAATTACGGAAGCTTCCAGTCCATCATTTTTTGATATACCTTCCACCTTACAACAGCAGTCGAATACGGAAGTGAAATGTGTAATATTTTGCTATATACACTTATGAAGTTGATTTTCAGTCATATACTGAAAAAGCTGAACTTTTCTTTTTTATAACTAATTTAAAAAAAAAAAAAAAAGGGTGGAATTTTCAGTGTTTTAAGGAGCTTTTCTTAGTTGTAGTGAGAGAAAATAAGTTTTCTTTCGCTAAAATACATCCACAAACCCTTTTTTTATTTTTAACCAACGCATATCACTCTGATTCCATCTCATACTGCCGGAAACATTTGTTTAATAATTCTTTGTGTTTTCTTTACGTTTTGTATGTTCAAAAACAGACTTATGAGTAGAACCGGATAACATAACGCTAGGGCAATCAAATTCGTTTAACTAAGGCTAAAGAAATTAATTTTGTAAATGTACTATGTGACATGTAGCAGACAGCTGCTTCTAATGAGCCTGTATCGTTTCCAAAAATTTTAATCCAGTGCAAACATGATTTTTTGTATTAAATTTCTTGTTATTTTATGTTCTTGAAGACGAATGTAATGCATAAATTGTTTGTGGCCTACGTCTTGTTCAAAACTAACATTTTTTTTGAAAGCGGTGACTTTTTTTACTAGTTATTGACACTAAATAACTCTCAAATGTATTTAAAAAGTACGAATCAACTCATTTCATGTCCGTGTAATACATTTATTGCCTTACTGTAATCACTAATCAAGTTTGTGAAACGAATAAACTGAAATGTGTTCTGTTTTTTTATGGGTCGACTAAGTGACAAGTTTTCATAGTCGCGTGAGTGTACCACCTACTGGGTATAGGACTGTCTTTGCAGTTGTGTATAATGGGTTGAATAATTCCCAGGAGGAAATTTAGCGATGTGCGATTCAGGTCGTTCGGATTAATATGAGCATGGTAGTACTTACCAAGTAGGATGGCTGCGCGATATCGCTCTGGCCTTCTATTCGGGAGGACGTGACTTCGAATCCTCAACCGGCCATCCATGGTTCTTCAAATGCAATGGCCGAATTCCTTCCAGTTCCTTTCCCTACGTTCAGTCCAGCCTCTAATGACGTAGATTTTGACTAGTCGTAAAGACAGAAAAAAAAGCAACTGTGCTTATTTGGTAGTCGCACAACCACTTTATCTAAACAGTGGAAAGTTTAATATTCTTATTCATAAATTATGTATAGAAATAATTATATATCTTTAAAAATTTTAAAAAATGCTTATATATCTTGGGCTGACAAAAAAAAGTCTAAGAATGTGACTCACGTGTGGAACAAGACCGGGCCCAGAACTCTCATCGGCGAACACGGATCTAAGCCGATATAATGATATTCAACAAAGCTATCAACACATTCTGTGATCAGATTTGAAAAATATGCAAGCGACCTTTCTAATCGAAGCAAATCAGTAAGTTAACAATGTGACTGCTCGAGCGTCAGCATTACTTCCAGTAGGTTTATCGAGTAAAGAAGTCTTTTGTGCTCTGGAACGTAGGTGTGTCTAAATATCGAAGACTTGTTTTATGTTTTATTTCCTTCCCTAACTCAGTGGAACGTTAATTAATGAATTTAAGCCTACCTCATAGTATCTCCATCACAGTCAGCTGTACCGTCATAATCAGCTGCAACGCAAGTCGTGTTAGGAATTGTTGTCCTGTGACATTTTATCCATTAGTCTGTATACAGTATAATTGATGTCTGTTAACTTGCCCTTCTATCCACTAAACATTAAAACATTATTTCTCCACTCAACACATATAATACATTGAATTTAATATATAATACTTTGAAAACATTACAACTGTGACAAATCATTAAAGTTGCTTATTTTTTGATAGTTATTTGATTAATAAAAATAGTAACTAAGCTTATTGTCTGAGATATTTCTCACAGGGAACTAGAATGTAAGAAAAGATTCAAGTTAATAGGACACTCGAATTATAGAGAAACATCATTTTAAGATTATCAACATACGACGGGCAGGTGAAACTAAAATAAGCCTATATTACAGATAAAATAACACAGGACACACGAATTTTTACTATGATTAAAGGGTGTGAAAATTCAATAGAATTATCGATAGTTAGACGGAAGAAAGATATATGGCCTGAAAAAGTAGGCTTTTGTATCCAGGAGAACGATTGATCAATATTTTAGAAAATCCATGGTTTAAATTTTTATTTATTGATAAATCGAAACAAATATATTTATATATACATTTTTATAACCTTTTACTATCATATCAAATTACAAAATAGTGGAAAAAGTTTAAAAGTGAACCCTATTACTTTTTCTTTCATGTTTATAAGTACTTTCTCTCACTATTCTCCAAATGTACTCCCCAATATGTTTTAGTTGTATTTGCCCTGAAAACTTTGTCCAAAGTCCATGAAAACGTTCTGCTTGTTCTTCTGAGTGCGCCCGCATGTTGTTTTAAATTTTATCTAAATTAGCATGCAGCATATGTACTTTTAGAGACATTCTGCAACATTTTGACATCAATAAGAAAATTTCATTGTTTTTAAACGAGAACCCAAAAGCTCTGTCTTAATCTTCTCCAAATTCAAATCTCTTATTAATTCACTAAAGTCTTCTGAGGTACGAACAGTACAAATTTTTTATCTTCGAAATTTTTATTTGAACTCTGAGATGAGCTTGATTGAGATAATTTTTAGGAGGTTCAGGTACTGGAAGTTGTGGCCTATGTGAGATTGGAGCAGAAGATGAAGCGAGGTCAGGACATTCGATGGGTTTCTCTTTTTGCCTACGTCTTTTTTTATAAAAAAATATTTGCTTTCTAAACATTATTTGCAATTACTGCAAGCAACACGTGGAGCCCACTGTTTGTCTAGATCCCGAACAGGGCAGTTAAAATAAGTTTCGCAGGCTTCACAAATCTTTTCACATGAGTTTAAATAAAATTTTATTTCTCATACTTTAATAAATATACCACATATATAACAAAATGCATTACTATCATATTTACACTTTATAGACGACACTTAGCCCTCTTGGAGTCTTCTACTAAACAGTTAATTGTTGTTTATCACTTAGGTGACATCTGTAGACGCTGTCTGAAAGTTACGAACTCTTTATTTTTCACGGTATTTTTAAAAATACCTGAACTATTTAATACTTTTTATGTATATGATAACTCAAAAACAGTATTATTATCATAAAATACCACAAAAGCAAACGTTTTAAAGAATATGGGTATTTTTCCTTTTTTTTGGAACATAATTAATAGAAAAATCACAAAATAAATTTTAGTACAAAGACAAAAAAAAAAAATGTTTTTGTTTAGTTGTGTAATGTATAGTTATATTCGTCACATACCAAACGAACTGTTAAAATCAAAACCCATGGAAATTTTACCTAGTTCAACGATCTCTCTCCACTGTTGCGTAAAAGCTGTAGACCGCAGCGCAGCGGTTGGCGGTGGTGCGCACCACTCGTCACCATGGAAACGGCATGGAGCCGATCGAGTGCTCTCTGCTGGCTCGCTGTTTGGGGTTCCGTGCTCTCAAACACGATACGCGTTGGTCCACTAAGTTACAAATTTTGGAAGCATTAACTGCTTTCGAGTGCTGCAGTACTTCTACAAAACGATCCTCTCAAACCGATCGCATACGATTCTCTTGAACATTTTCTGAATTTTTCGCAGTGAAGTCAACTTTAATGAATCTAGAAAGAAACACGTCGGAATGTTAACGTGATTTACTACACGATTTCCGAATTTGTCTCATTTTTTTTTTTTTTCGTTTAGTTTACAGTGCCACATTTCATTTTACTGAATTATGTTCACTCTGTTTTCTATAAACAAGGGTAATTCAATAACAATGAGATGCTACTTTATTTTTTCCGTATTTCCATGTTTCACCTGAGTGGTCTGGAAGTACAGAGGATAAGGCGCTCGGCTACTTAATTCGAGAATCCGGATTCGAATCCCACTGTTGTGACGAATTTTTACGTCCTGTGCTTTGTTCATATGTGGTAGGCCGTGTCACTCCGTGGTTCGGATTCCACGTTAAGCTGTAAGTTCAAGAGGAAACGAACTGACGGTCCTACTTCTGACACACTACTTTAGTACGCCTCTTTCGCCAGGATTCAACCAAGTTAAGTTTCCCATTTCATCTTCTATGAGAAAATTTAATTGGTGTAGTTTGCAGTTAATTTGACTTATTCTATATACACTGATGAGCCAAAACATTGTGACGTTCTCCCACCACGAGATGAACGCCGTATGGTTTCCTTGCGAGTATCTCATGCGGTAAGGAAAGTATACAAGTGGAGCCGAGAGGCATGGGGAGTTAAACTAGCGACGACACGTGAGGCAAATGGAGAAGTCCTCTCACTGCGACAAATGACAAATTGTTATTGAGGCCTGGGAACGAGTATCTCGCAAACACCAAAGTTGGTCGTCTGTGCTACAGTAGTGAGCATCAAGTGGCTGAAGGACGGTGATACCACGAAAAGGTGATGGACGTCCATGCCTCATCACAGAACGTAGAAGTTGTGGATTTGCTCGCTCTGTGAAGAAGGACAGGGAGCGATCTGTGGCAGATCTGACGACGGAATACAATGCTGGCGCAGGCACAAGGGGTTCAGAGCACATTGTTCAGCGTACATTGGTCAACATAGTGTTCCCATAATGAAGAACGACTTGACAATTACGATTGCAGTAGCTAAGGGAGCGATCTGTGGCAGATCTGACGACGGAATACAATGCTGGGCAGGCACAAAGGTTTCAGAGCACATTGTTCAGCGCACATTGTTCAACATAGGGTTCTCATAATGAAGAACGACTTGACAATTTGATTGCAGTAGCTACGAGATAGTCGTGATTGAACCGTAGATTGATTGAAACGTGTAGGCTCTTCGGATGAATCATATTTCTTTTTACACCAAGTAGTTGGTTACCCGGATACGTTCCAGAAGAAAGGATACTTGATACATGCACCGCGCTACGGATGCAGGCCCGGGGGGACAATATTGTTCTATGAGGAACATTCACCTGAGATTCCATCGGACCTTTGGTAGCGATCGAAAGCACTATAACTGCTTTGGACAACGTGAAAATTATTGCCGACAACCTGCATCTCCTCATACTTCATGTCTTCCACAACAGCGATGGCATCTTCCAGCTGGATAACTGTTTGTGTTGTGTGAGGAGTATGCTAATAAGTTCATGTTGATGCCTTGGCCACAAAAATGTCTGATCTAAGCCCGATAGAACACATCTTGGCAGGTATCGGGTGCCAACTCCGCGCCCACAGACAAGATCGGTAATTTAAAGGTTTTCGTAACCTGGAGCCAGATACCACCGGAAATCTACCAAGGATATTGCGAATCTATCCGACGCGAATAGTTGCTGTATTATGTTTCAAAGGTGAATCAATACGCTGTTGATCAAATGGTCATAATGTTCTGCCTCATCACAGTGTCTTACAAAATTTCGATTTTCAAGAAATAGAGGATGTTTTTTGTGATACTCTGGAGGAACGTTGATATACTTTGTGGTGATAAATTGTCTCTCATCCAGTGGTGGTAAAGTGGTCGCTGTAAAAATTCATTACAGTTCCGTTGTCTTGAATGTTATAAACAGTTAGGGTTAGGACAGCAATTTGAAATCAGTAGCTGTTGTTTACAGCACTAGAGATGTAATAAACACATAACGAAGGTGCGCCGAAATTAAAATTTACCGTTTATGAAAGCAAATGCTTTTTATTAATTTCCCGCTCTCATCTAAGGTAACTTCAGACTCGCAATATACGATCTGCAAAGTTATTATACCGTTAACAGGCCGTATCTTGTTTTTCTTTCCCCGTAGCAGCAATTTTCAGAGATTGAACATATGCACTACACTCACATTTCATCTCTTCTGCACAATGTCTCCAAGTTATTGGTGTGAGGCAGATTTAAAGATTCCACATGGCCTTTGTGTTACGGTAACAACTAAAGAAATTTATTGCTTTCGTAAGAAGTAAACACATTTGTAGGAAACACATTTCTGAAAAAATATTGATATAAAATTTAGTATTTTAGCTATCCTTTATGACTTTGTTTTGTCAAATGATTTTTATATATCTTGTTGTTGAATTTTCTCCCTAAACATTGTTTTACAATAACACAAATGGAAATGAAGTTAGTAAGTAAAAGAATGCCTTGAACAAGTAGATAAATA
Source organism: Vandiemenella viatica (assembly GCA_031002005.1). Classification (NCBI taxonomy): domain Eukaryota; kingdom Metazoa; phylum Arthropoda; class Insecta; order Orthoptera; family Morabidae; genus Vandiemenella; species Vandiemenella viatica. Next base: position 35,562 of record JARYHS010002613.1, read on the forward strand.
ATCGTTATAGAGATGACAAAATAAAGGATTTTTGTTTAATTAATGGGAAATATAATTCACGAATTTTCATGAAACTTCATATGTAAATGGAGACTTTCCCGGCGTATTGATTCAATAAAAGTTTCTCGGGAGTCCACCCGGATGGTGTCATGAAACTTATTTTTTACGTTAAGGTTTTCTAACAAATCAAATGTTATCTTTTAATCATGTTTATGAAAGTTTCGTTCAATTCTCGAATTTTCGATTTGACATACATTGTAACGTTTTAATAGACGGATAAAAAATGTGTCTAAATTCTTCAGAGAAGTTGGTCACAATCATGATAAACAATTAGGAGAAACAAAGAAAACATCGATACCTAGTTACATCGCAAAAGACTTTAGCAAGCGTGGTTGGTGAGCATTAACGCTCTGGCTTCGTATTTGGGAGAACGTGGGATCGAATCCCCGTCGGGCCATCCAGATTTCGGCTTGCCATGGATTGCCGAAATCACTCAAGGAGAATGATGGGATGTTTCATTCGAAATGCCACGGATGAATACTTTCCAGTTCCTTGCCCCCAGACCTTTTCGCATCTAATGACCTCGATGTCGACAAGACAAAAAGCCATAAGAAAAAAAATCAAAGACTTGAGCAACTTTATGTTCTGTCACCTTCCTGTTAATTAGCTATCAGATGATATGAAATGTAAAACATATGATCTTTTGTGTCAATTTCTTCACCATTGAAGGAAAAAGCAGTATTAGGGAAAAATAAAATACGACTCACGTTCAGAGCTTAAAGCAATAATTACCCATCGTTCTGAAGTTGTTATGAAGTGTCTGGCTGTCCGAGCTTTGCTCGACATCTTTCTATTTCTGTTCAATATGGAAGATTTCGTCAAAATCGATAGAGACGATTGACTGAAACTAATCTTGCCTATATGCAAGAGATTAGATATATAGACAATATATCTATAGTAATATCATAAATGCGAAAGTAACTCTGTCTGTTTGTTACGTTTGTTTGGCTAAATGGCTACTCCAATCGTAATGAAATTTGACAAGGAGATGCTATTTGACATTAGGATGGACATGGGATACCATATTCTGTATAGATAAGAACATATTGTCATTAAATTATGAAAACTATCTGAACTGTGAAAGACAGACGCATAATATCTATATGACCTCTTAATGCGTAATATCAGAGAGCAATGGCAGCGTAGCGCAGTGGTAACGTGCTTGCCTCTTAACAACACTTTCATATGGCTTCGGGTTCAAACCCCACTGGGAGCAAAAGCTTTTATGAATTGTTTTTCATAGTTTGAGCCAAGCCTAGAATTTTGTAGTAAGGATACCATGTTCTTGCAAATCTTTGGCGATAGAATAGTGCCATAAGCGTTTACTTTATTCAGGGTGTACTGGTTCCACAGGCAGTTTCTGTGTGATCTAAACTAATAATATTATATATACGAAAATAAGTCTCCGTCTTTTTTTTACGTTTTGACGACTATATGTGTATACCGATAAACTAAAATACTTTTTATCATTAGGAACGAAGTAGGATATGTTTTTGTTATTATTATTTTGATGAGTCTCTTGGCTGCGTGAAGCTAGACTAAAGTTCAATGTTTTTCTTGAAGGCTTCCCAGGCATTTTGAAGAGCACAGTTCTCTATCCAACGAAAAACTTAACTAACATCAATAGGCTTACTGATACCTGAAACTCCTGAGAGATTGTATTTGAGCCGTGTCCGAGATACCAAACACAAGTTGTTGTTGTTTTTTTGTAAAATTGCGTTTTTTTTTCCTTCAGACAATACATTTATTTGGATAAACTTGAAAAGAAAAATGTTAACTGTATTTGAAATTTAGTCCAAATCGTTAAAGCCGATTCCAAGGTACCAGATACATACAAGAATTGCTCGTTTAAAGATTATCTGACATAGGATTAAAAAAGTATTTCAGTTCTAAATCATGTTTCTGTAAAACTGCTTATAGATGATGTTTGCCAAAGAAGTTAATATTTTTGTTGGTTAATTTACCGAATGTATTCAAAAGTGTATGTAATTGTGCTTTTCAGTGAAATGTATGATCGTATTATTACCATATTTTTGCACTACATTTTATCAATCGGAATTATGTTATAAATTATAATCTATTTCCGTTTCCTTGAATCTTACATTTGTTGATATTTATAAACAATTTCCGACGTCCCTACTACCTGTATACTATAATTTTGATATTTAAAACTAAGCACGAAAATAAAGCAGTGATTGTGCACATATTCAACAGAAAAATAATCCTCTGAAGATTCTTCTCGGGATTAAATGAAACGTATTTGGTAAAAGTTGTATCTCCAGACGTGATTTACTATATATTTACAATACCATCTGAAATTGACGAAAATGATCATGAGCATCCACTTATCAGTTATTATATGTTTCAGTTTAATTCTCGGCGCTTAATTTCTCACAGAAATTGAGAGATAAAAGTGATTTATGGTAGTTTAAACTGCTTTTCTACGCAATGCTGTGCAGACAATGTTCTCAGCAATATTGCTACAATTCCTGAATGATGTTATTCTGTTCCTCGGTGTAGTAATAATTTATCTTGGCTCTTCACAAACAGCTGTTTCACATTTTTCAGTGTAACAAAAAATGACAACTCAGAATCAACCGTACTTACTCCATAATAAATTATGCTTCATTTTCATCGAGCCTGAGTGACTTTTCTTTAGATAAGACGCCCCTTGTATAGACCAATAGCCATTTTTGTTACCACATCTCATACATTTCAAACAAATGTTTTATAAACATGAGGGAGTAAATCGCATGCATAATAGAATACCCGGCGGAATACACGATTTGATCGGCTGACACGGGTGGCCTTAGGACTTCAGCTGCTAATGAAATGATCGGAAAACTCTCAATATGGGTCAGGACTCAACTGCGCAAGTCGTAGAAGAGCATTTCAGACCACCCACTTCCAGTACACGAGCAGTGTAATGGAAAAGTACTGACAGTTTCAAGTCTGTGAATGAGTGTAGGACACTGACATCATGGAGTAGCCGGGATCAGTTCTCAGTCCTTCTATCCAGAATTCGGTTTACCACGGTTCCCCTAAATAATTTTTAAAAACTCTTTTCCTACCCGAGTGTTCGCTTACATACACGTATTAGCCTGACGGCTCCCAATAGTCCTGAAAACTGGCCAACCATTTCACAATACATTTACTCGTCAGTACTGAGGAAGATAACACAGTTTATAGTACCCATTACTCGTTCTTTATACTGGTTGCATGGAATTATTTATCTCTTCTTATCGCATGTTAATGTTATCTTCACAACGGTAAAGATTCCTAGTATCATGCTAACTTGTAATTTAACTAAGCGCAGCTTTATTCACAACAAAACATGACTGGCTGTCTAGGCAAGATTGTGTTTAGTCTTCTTCGTATCATCGTTAGAGCAACATCGCTCCTGACTAGGAATTTAGAAACGAATTCTGTTCACTTCGAAACAATACCCACAAAAAGGAAGTATTAGTAAATGACAATATACAAAAAGCCATGTAAAAAAGCACCGGTACATGATCGGATGACAAGGCCGTTTTTTTTTTTTTTTTTTTTTTTTTTTTTTTTGTAACTGCTTTACGTCTGTTTTTAACATCGAGGTCTTTAGAGACGGGAAAGGATGGGGGGCAAGGATGGGGGCAAGGAATAGGAAGGAATTCGGCCATGGCCTTTTGAAGGAAGCATCCCGGCATTTGCCTGGAGTGATTTGGGGAAACCATGGAAAACCCAAATCTGGATGCCCGGACGGGGACTCGAACCGCCGTCCTCCCGAATGCGAGGCGAGAACGCTAACCGTTACACCACCCCGCTCAGTAAGGCCGTTTTGATGGTGATGGCTATATTGTGTCTTAGGCCCTTGGTTATGACGATTTCAAGAACATCAGGGAGGCTATGTCCGTAGATGGTAGGTTCGGTGGGTCCCCAAACTACAGCATCGTGGTTCTCGACCACCCGTAGGAGTTTCCCTCTGTAATTGTTGGTGAGCCGTGAATTCCAGGCGACGAGCTTGGCGTACAGGTCACCCGCAATAAACAGATTGCCGCGCAGACTGAGGAGCGCAGTAATGTCCCCTTCATGTAGGCGTCCTGGTGGTCGGTATACAGCAACAAACAAAAGTCTCCCCCGAGACGTAACGGCCGGTGACAGCGGTTGCTTCTATGGTCTCTATGCGCGGTAATACTATTTGGTAGTGCTTAATGGCGATTCTGACGAAGACCGCGGTACCACCCGCGGTTGGCCGGTCACATCTATAGCAGGAATAGTTGGGGGCAGCAGCTTTGATCCCCTGCTTAAGATGAGTCTCATTCACGAGGCACACATCAATGCCTTCGTCCCTTAGGAATTCCTTAAATTCGCACATTTGGCGCCAGAGGCCATTAGCGTTCCATATGCTAATAGTTAAGTCTTCAATGGCATTAGCCATGACGTTGTTAGTTACCATGATGAACGGCAGTTATTACCATCCTAACGGCCTCCGCCATCTGACGCGGCAGGTCGTGAATTAATGCAGTAATCGTCCGCTATAGTGACTGCACCATTTTTAAGAAGATGGAGCCGTCATCCTTCCGGGTGGTCTCATCTGGTGGGCGGTTCTTCAATTCTTCAGTTTTTTCATCCTCCTCGGAGGTTTTGGCTGGGTGGAGGAGTCTTTCTGGTGATCCTTCCCAGTGTTATGAGCATCAGCTGACGCTTCTGCGTAGGATGTACCCGGTCTAAGCTCAGGATTGGGCAGACTTTTGTTGGAGGCTACTGCCTCTTCCTCTCCTTTCTTCTTTTTCTGTTATTGCCTCTTCTTAAGAATGGCAACGGAGGAGGTATTGTTTGCCTTCTGTTTGTCATAAAATCTACTGAAAGCTGTGCATTTCCGATAGTTTGCCACATGGTCACCGCCGCAGTTGACACATTTGGGCAGGGCATCTCCCTTTTTGAGAGCGCATTGACGCGTTGGGTGTTCGCCCACACACGTGACGCATTTGGGCAGCATAACACAGTGCCGGGAAATTTGTCCTATTCCCTGTCAATTGCAACACTGAGGAGGGCCTCTAGTGCTACGTAATTTTTCGGTGGTGATCATCACTGAGCATAGAGACGTCATTTTGTAAATTGCTCTATTCTCCGTGGTATCCGAGAGGACTACCAGGAACAGAGGTTCTTCCTGTCTCGTTTTTGGTGAACGCAGACTAACGACTGTCCTCGCCGCTATTCCGCGCTCTTCCAGTTCTTCTTTGATATACTCCAGAGAGAAATTGAATGGAAGTCCTCGCAACATTCAGGTTTTTTTCAGCTTTAGTCAGGAAGGTGTAGAAAGGTATGCTGTTTTGTGATGCATAGCCTGAGACGGCTTGATAGTCTGCCTTAGTTTTGTATAACTCGCGTCCCGCAGGTTTTACGCGGTACTCGTGCTTATAAATTTTCTGTAGTGCCATTGCGAGGTTTCTATAATCCTCTTTGAAGGATACGATCAGGGCTGCCGGCTTCGACTCCCTAACAGGCTTTGTCTGTTCGGCTTCCACTTTTTCCATAACTTGCTCGCCCTCTATGGGGATATACAAGAAGGAGTTGCTCGTGCTAGGAACATTGGCAGATTGGAGCTCAGCTGAGCGGCAGGAGCAGGTCGATGCGGCTTACGCCACTTGTCTGCGTATTGTTCTGCGTCTTTGGCTGTTCTTCTCCGGTCGGATTTGAGCGGAGGAGTCGGCATTCTTGTTTTAGTCTTCACGGAAATTTTTGTAGCCCGCTTGAACTGTGTGTCATCTTTATCATTTGAAGTGTTTTCTGCAGCACGCTTACGTCAGACAGAGGCCTCTTGCTCGTGTTCTATCCACTAAGTATTCCGTAGTAGGCGTTGAGTCCAAGTCTGTAGTCTCTACCAAGGCCGTAGTTCCGGTAGAGGTCGCCATAGGCGCCGCTGATGATGACATGGGAGTGTTGTGTTGGCCCTTTGTTGTCACGAGAAGTTGATTTTGCTGATCCTCTGGTGGGGCGTGAGTTGCTTCTATTTCCACGTTGTAACTGTCACCACGCACTCGAGTAAAAGTGACAACCGCAGCACGCCTAGACGTCATTTTCGTTACCGATTTCGCGGACACGAACGGCACGGAACAGCGCGTCGCGGAAGCCGACGATTGCGAACGCGATGGCGGACGCGGCCTGGCGGTGTTGCCCGTGCAGAGGCGACGCATTTTTCGCCTTCGCGAAATTCGATGTCACGCACTCGTTAATAGTCAATCACTACAATTGATTTCACACAATCAACAACACAAATACACACACATCAAAATTTCACGTCACTATATAAATCATACGTGAATCCAAACATTCTACATATATAGACAACATTTAAGAAGTCTCCATAGTCACACCACTACGAGAATACCAACGATTAAAACACTATATTCTATGTTTACACATTTTTTTTTTTTTTTTTTTTTTTTTTTACCATTGCATTCTCTCCCAGCTGAAGGCTGGGAAGCGGGCTGCTGGAGAGTCAGAAGGAACTCTTTTCAGCCTATCTAACCTACAGGGAGGGAAGGGTCGGCCGTGGCCTTGTTGGGAATCATCCCAGCACTCGCCTTGAGTGACTGAGGAAAACCTCAGTCAGGATGGCCGAACCGGGTTTGACCCCGGTCCTTCCGAATGATATGTAAGACGGCGAATCCGCCGTCTCCATATTTCGGTAAAAGTATACATGATGACGTTTACATTTTTTTTTATTCCTCCCAGCCTTCAGCTGCTGGAAGATCACGGAGGCCCTTTTCAGCCTACTACACTACAAGGAGGGAGGGGGGGGGGGGGGGTGAAAGATCGGCCGTGGCCTTGTAGGGAACCATCCCAGCATTCGCCTAGAGTGACTGAGGAAAACCACGGTAAACCTCACACAGGATGGCCGAACCGGGTTTGACCCCGGTCCTCCCGAATGACAAGTAGCAGTGCGAAATCACACTGCTAAAGCCTGGGTGACGTTTACATTTTAATAGAATTTTGTTATATATTACATTATTTAATTTTTCGAATGCGAGAAGTAATTAAATTTACTAAAAAGATGGTGAAACATTGATTGCAAGATTCATTACACAGCAGACACATTGATTTGGAAAAGGCTGAAAAAAATATCGTATTTTATTCAAAATTAGTATTTAACGGCTATTCAATTACATAAAGACCATATAATAAGAATGAAGATACGAAATAGTCTATCAAGAGGATTCCAAGCAACTAAAGACATGAAGCAGGAATGTTGCCTATCCACCATACTTTTCAAAATATACCTAAATGAAAAAAAATAGTAATAATGGTACAATAAATGCCGTCCGATGGGTGTAATATGAATACCTTCACACTCTTGTTACTTGTAAATGATTCACTTAAAATTATCAACGACGCATATGGCATTGAGTACATGACGACAGAAATAGG
>JARYHS010002614.1:0-10815 GCA_031002005.1 Vandiemenella viatica
TTTCTAGTATTTCATACTCTTAAAAAAATACTATACTAATCCATCATACTCAAGGAATATAAAAAAATTGTTGGGTAGGGGATTCGGTAAATAAAAAACATAATTTCTTGATAAATGTTACAGATTTATTGAAATTTTAAAATACATTTTATTGCAATATAATACATCATTCAATACTTATGATTCCATGTGTGTCATAGACCTCTCTTCCATTCACATCCTACCCCCCTCCCCCCTTCTTTACCTTCTAATATCCCTTTATTGCCTTACACGTTATGAAATTCCATGCCAAAGCATGTATACCTTTTAAACGTTGCTAATGTTTATGAGATGAGAAATATATTTATGTGGGTGACACATACTCTCTGTCACACATTCCTGTGAATAACATAGACAAGCAACTTACGGGTGTATCTCAAACTCGAATGTCACGAGGGAAGAAAGAATTCGTATAAACATTAAATCTCGACAGTGGCTAAGTGGTTAAGGCGTCTGACAGGAGATAGAAAGGTCTTCGGATCGAATCCCTGTTTGGGCGGTGATTTTCATAAGCCCTTAACCCACCTTCACCTCTGGTACAGAACGCTTCTGTGGCTCGGATTCCCCGTTAAACTGTAGGTCTCTTCTAAGGATAATAACTATATGGTTGTGTACACTTTCAAAAGCAAAGATTCAAAACAGACGAAGGCCTAACGTGACCTAAACGAGCATTCATACTGCATTGAGGGGGGAGGAGCAAACAGTCAGCCAGTCGGTTGAACAATTTTAATATCACAATCGTCTCTTGTCTCTGAGCTCAACATATTGCTCTATACATAAAAAACACACCCCGCACTCATTAAGGGATAAGTTTTAGGAAGGATTTGGGTAGGTATAAGGCAAATGGATGTAGCTATGGGCACTGTAGGGGAAACACGAGTGGTAATTGTAAATAATATACAGCAAACAGTGAGAATACTTGATGAGGATATATACACACTTTTTCTATAGTATCATTATCCCTGGAACCAGAAAAAATCCATCAGTAACAGCTACCAGGTACCACACTGTTCACATTAGTATCCCCTCGCCTCTCACACACATGAGCCATCTTTGCCATCTAGTAGCATGTGCACAAGCATGAAACTGTTCACATCAGCATCATCTCATATCACCCACATAACAACAAGCCATCTAGTAACATGTGCCCCTAGTACCACAAAGGCATGAGTAGATTCAAGAGCATTTCTTAACACAGGCTGCAATGTCGTACTGTGGATCCTCACTCACAGCTACATACGTCACAAAACACACACACTGACACACACATTAGTGGAGGAGATGAACCGCACATCCTACATCCAGACAAACGAGTTAAAGGAAGGTCTGACCATATTTACGCATACATATGCAGAGAGAGACATACACAGAAAGAAGCACACACACACACACACACATTAGTGGAGGAGATGAACCGCACATCCTACATCCAGAAAAACGAGTTAAAGGAAGGTCTGACCATATTTACGCATACATAAGCAGAGACACACACACACACACACACATTAGTGGAGGAGATGAGCCGCACATCCTACATCCAGACAAACCGAGTTAAAGGAAGGTCTGACCATATTTACGCATACATACGCAGAGAGAGACATACACTGAAAGACGCACGCACACACACACACACACATTAGTGGTGGAAATTAACTACACACACTACACGCAGACAGACGAGTGAAAGAAAGATATCACCATATTTACACTCTAGCTGACGTCCCTCGCAAACAGCATTTCAATTCCAAAAACTGTGGACTTCACATTAACAATGGAACCAGAAAAAGCCATCGGTAACAGCTACCCCGCAGGTACCAAACTGATTACATTAGCATCGCCTCGCCTCTCACTCAACTCAGCCAACTTAACCATCTAGTAGCAAGTGCACAAGTACGAAACTGTTCACATCAGCATCATCTCATATCACCCACATAGCCACAAGCCATCCAGTAACATGTGACCCTAGTACCATAAAGACAAGAGTAGATTCAAGAGCCTTTCTTAACACAGGCGGCAATGTCGTACTTTTGATGCTCACTCAGAGCTGCATACGTCACAAAACACACATTAGTGGTGGAAATGAACTACACACACTACACTCAGACTGGCGAGTGAAAGAAAGGAATCACCATATTTACACTCTAGCTGCCTTCCCGTGCACACCGCATTTCAAGTCCAAAAACTGTGGATCCCACATTACACCACTACATACAAGCAAGGTCTGACTGTGGTTTTGTAACACAAGTTCTTCCTTCTCTGGTACATCCAATCATCACGATTTTTGCCCCGAAGGACATATAGTGAACAACCTGATAAAAACAGTTCATACCCAAAAATAACGGCAGCAAACTGTAAACAGAACAGTGAAATGGAAGAGTGCTTGGATTCCTGAAATCACTCCAGATGAATGCAGGGAAAGAGACCTTCAAAAGTCCATGGCCGAATTCCTCACCGTTCCTTGCCATACATCCTTTCTCACCTCTAATGACAATGACATCGACGAGCCCGAAAAAAAAGCCTGATACGCTGGAAATACTAGAATTTTGGATGGTCGTTGAAATTTGTCTGTGTAACGACAGCACTGTGCCAGTAATAATACACGGTAGACTGGGATGTTAAGATAGCCGCGACAAACACATAATTTTAAAAATTCATTCACATACAAAGGTATGGGAAAAAAACACATCACACACGATAAAGTTACCATAATGCACTAACTGATAGTTTCATGGTCATCAAACAGACATCATATCCCACATTTTTGATAGTAAATCCCTACACATTGACATGTTTCCAAAACGTCACCATAGATGTAGTTCTATTACGCTGAAGATAGCGACCATACTTAAACTGTCGTAAATTGTTAGGTCATTCGTATGCGAAAGTGCGTGTTTGGATATTTTATCCACTCAGGCCTCATCACCTAAAGTCTAATGCCAGATTGTGGTCATGGCCAACTTTGGCTCCATACACCACTCAGAATTATTCTGCCAATATCCATTCTAACATCATTATACGCCATATACAGCAATCCCAACACTCTTCATACCTTCCAGTCACATCCAGCCCAGCTCCTTTATTATGTCACTTGTTGAATGTTTTCCACTAATAAATCTAGCTAGCCTCCTTTGCAACCTACATTTGTTGTACAAAAAATGTGGACTCCATACTACACCACTATAGCCTGACTGTGGGTTTGTACCCAAGTACTTTGGTTCTCTGACCCACCCCCTCAGCACCATCTCCATTAAATGATTTTTACCACGAAGTGCATATAGTGAAAAAAGTAAGAAACACATTTCGTATGCCAACACAAACAGCAGTAAACTGTAAACAGCACAGTGGAATGGGATAGTGCCTAAGCCCTGAAACAATGGTTAGAAACACACATTGATGGTGGGTATAATTCTATAACCAAATATTTTAGACTCAAATCCACAGAGGAATCACGCACACACGCACATTTCCATGCCTACACACAACAGCACCAAGATAGAACTCACACAGAGGAAGAAGACATACACACACATTAGTGGAGGAAATGAACTGCGCATCCTACATCCAGACAAACGAGTTAAAGGAAGGTCTGACCTATATTTACGCATACATACCCAGAGAGAGACGTATACACAAAACACATACACACGTACATCCATACAGCGAGTTCGACATAAACAACAGCAAGCATCATGGAAGCGATGAAGTTGGACAGAATTGTGATTAACTGGACAGAACTCTCGTTACAAAAATCATCAGTCAGACGAGTTAAAGGCAGGTATCACCGTACATACATTTACATGCACAAAGAGTGACGCAGATACACATGTCCATGTCTACAGCGAGTTCAGCACAACTACCTGCACCAATCATGGAAACGAAATAGTGGTGAAGAACTCTCTTGCCTCATGACTGACTGAAAAACAGAACTCTTCTCACATATCATCGGCCTGACGAGAGAGAGACGGTGTGCAAAAGATGTTTTCGCCAACACACCTCAGTGTTTATCCCATTAATAGTGTTAATCAGACACAATTGATTACATGTACCATCAACAATCAGGTCACCAACACGTCTCATCCACACCACAACACTTTCAGCCATTCATTAACAGTGGCCCTTGACTATCAGCGGATACCAGAACCCCTCATATTCATACTATACCCCACCAACAAATCCATACGTCTCCTCACACAAGCACAAAGAAACTTAAGTGGAGTTACAGCAAATCATACATCCAGACAGATGAGTTTAAGTAATGTATCACCATATTCACACATACAGACACAGAGATAGACGCACACACACTTACATTTCCATGCCTACAGTGATATCGACACAACAACCATCCCAATTACGGCAACGAAAAAGTGGTGTAAAACCCCAATGGCTCATGACTAACCAAAAAAATCATCAGTAACATGTGTGCAAGGTACCAAATTCTTCACATCAACATCGTCTCATTTATCTCACACTACAGCCCTCTCTACCATCCAGTATCATGTGTCCTAGGTACAAAACTGTTCACATCAGCATCCACCACGTTTATCCCACACCTAAGCCTTTTCGGACATAAAGTAACATATGCCCCAGGTACCATGAGTAGCAGCTAGACACTTTGTCATCAGACAGATGTCATAATTCACATATTCATACTAGGTCTCACCAAGATATCCATACGTCACCACATATAAGCACACACAAACATAACTGCAGGATCATCACATCATATATCCAGACAAACGAGTTGAAGGAAGGTATCACTATATTTACACATGCATACACAGAAAGAAGCACACACACGTGTATTTCTATGCCTACAGCGATCTTGACACAGCAACTAGACCAAGCATGACAACGAAACAGTTGAACAGACATGACACATGACTGGCCAAAAATCATCTGACAGACGTGTTAGAGTGTGTGCAACGGATGACATGTTGTAGCCATCCATCCAAATACTTATGCCATATGGATTATTCATCACACCCAATTGATTGCATGTATCATCAACACATAAGTAGCCAGTCATTGTGAAATCTCAAAGTAGAGTATAATAGCATCATAATAGACACACAACCACATAGAAAGACACACACACACCCACACACACACACACACACATGCCCATGCATACACACAATTCCATACATCACTACACACATACAGGTAACTCGAGGAAAGGGACTGAACACCCTACATTCAGAGTGAATAGGTGCGGCATGTGTGAAGTATGATATGTCTTTGTCACACACATCAGTGCTCATCACACCCAACTGATTACGTCCACCATCAACACTGATGGTGAAATCTCGATATGGAGTAGACTCCTATCACCATAATTCGACACACAACCACATAGGAACATGCACACACACATATGTCCATGCCTACACCACAATTCTATATGTTACCACAAACATACAAGTAACTGGAGGAAAGGAACTACCCTCTTCACATCCAGACTGAGATGTTACAGGATGTTCAGAGGACAGCATGTCTGTTCTCCTTAGGCGAATTAGACAGCAGGTCTGCTACCTCCATCATGATTTCAGAGTCAAGTGCGCCAACAAGAAGATTATACCTCGCAGCGTCGGAAGTAATGCGGTGTGTGTAGAACTGGGCCTCAACTTGAATAAACCACATATGCGGGCAATGTTTCCAGAACGGCGGCAACTTCATAGCGCCGGCAGACAACACAGTCGGGGCAGCGTCCGTTAGCTGAGGCGGTGTGGGCTTGTCATTGTTGTCCGCTTCAAACAAAGAATCTGTGTTTGCATTCATGATGGTTTCTGGAGCACGTGTTTCGAGTGATTTCCTCGTCGGAGAACGCTTCGGCAAAGCACTTAAAACTTCACAACACACAGTTTAACACTGAGTACAGAATTCGATATAGTCACGCGTAAGCTGAAGCATGAAGCATGTGTTCTATGCTACAACGACGCACGCACAAATCACATCGGGGTCACCAGTTATGGAGTAACTACACTCTACACAGTATTAAATGAACACTGAGGTGTACTTAAGCACAGCTATTTATTATGCAAGAGGTTGCATACACAAACAGAACACGCGGTAGCGCGACACAGATGACATAAACAAGTTCATGCGCGGCACGTGGCTAGCAGTCGACTGACTCCAAGTAGTACAGTTGTCTCCCACCTGGTCTAGTTGGCGCTCCCGTCGGCTCGATCAGGGCGCCGGCTGTTGGCAAAGAGATGAACCATGGCGTGGTCGATTGCAACGCTGACTGGTGGCGAAGATTTGTACTTTAGGCTGGGCAAGGCTCCGCCACAACCCGGCCGGTGCTGCTCCCCCCTAGCAGCCACCAAATGAACGATCCGCAATCTTGTGACGTGAACGCTGATTTGTCCATTCGAATTTCCCGCGAACCGGATGTGACGTCATGGAGGGGAGGGAGGGGAGGGGAGGGAGGTCCCCAACCCCCTTCAAGGTCAAGGTCATTAAAGACGCCAGCTCCGCCTTAGTCCTACTACTTGCTTGTAACAAAGGTTTGCCAAAAGCGAAAAAGTGCGACCAAGGAATTCTGAAAAACATATTGAAGAGACAGATAATTACAACAGAAAAAGTAACGTTGGGAAAATGGAAAGAACACGAGCAAATACTTTGGTTCACATAGAAAGTATTCAATGTCGAATCAAGAGAAAGAGCACCAAAAGGCTTAAGTTGGATAACAAAAACTCCATCAATTATTATCATGAAATGAAAGGGAGATAAAGAAAAATCTATGAATCCTTTGTAAAAAACTAAAGAAATCAATTAATGTATGTCTGGTATAAGCTATTTTAAGCATAAAATAATTGATTTCAACAGTTTTTCCCACTTGATACGTAGATTTTTTTCCTTAACTCCCTTTTATTTCATGTTAATTTCATTGCTAAAGAATTTACGAAAGATAAACTTAGGACGGCCTAAAGAGTTATGGAAAGGTCAGTCTTAGGTATAACTGGAAAAGAATAGAAAAAACCAACCGACATTAGGTCAGTTACAAGGGTCACAGACACCTACGATAAGACCGCCTCCTATAAGTGACAGTGGGACAACCATAGTGCTCGGAGGAAAGATGGGCAAAACACAGAACTCATGATTCTAAGAGACCACATCATTTAATGATTGAAATGGCTGATGATGATGATTTGAAATTAGGCATATACGAAATATCAAACATGGATTTTAGGAATTGAAAAGAAGATGTATTAGTATGAAACGCAGTAATGGGAAACCTATTTCAAGGGAATGGGTTTCATTAGAAGACGGGGAGGGGGGGGGGGAGGGAAGGAGGAGAGTCGTGGGAATGTACAAGGCGTATATTGGTGACGAGATGTGGAAAGATATTAAAAGTAATGCATGATCGAAAGAGATGACCATGGCCAGAAGTTGGCACTCGATTTCAGGCACAAGAGTGTAGGAAGATTTTCTTTCGTAGTTAAGGGGGTCAGAGATTGGAATAAGTTACCAAGAGAATTGATGAACAATTTAACGAAAAAGTTGACACAATTAAAGTTGAAATTTGTAGAGGGCTTAAGTAGGTGGATATAGGAATGGGAGGAAAATGGGTGTGTAGGGAAACTGCCACCGGAGCGAGCGCACCATCGCAATTAAATTAACATTACAGCTCAGAAGAACGAACTTATAGATGGGTACATAACAGAGACACTGTGGTGGGTACAACTAGGGTTCTGGTGTGATGTAGAAAAACCGTCTTCAGTAGAGGAGTTCCACATACCTTTGAAGCATTTAAACTCGCACAAGGAAGTAGAAGTAGATGGCTTTCTCACAGAACTGGTAAAAAAATCTAAATATTACCGAAGCTTGTACCTTAAATGTGCTATCGTCACTCCTCCCAGGAAAGCGCAAGTTGAAAAATGTGAAAACAATTTGACAACATAGATTTTAATGGGCACTTGGAAATGATGAGGTTATCATAGGATACAAGTATGTGGAGGATCGTATCCAGTTGAGAAACAGATGAAAATTTAATAGCCTATCGTTTCAATTATCTGACAGCAACTTAAGAGACTAATTAAAACGCCTTATTCCAGGAGCACCAGATATCACTGGATTTGTGTATCAAAGGCAGTTGAAATGGCATACTCACCATAGTACCTCGTGAATTGCATCGTAACTAATCTGTAGTGATGTGACTTTATAACGCGAGCTGTATTACTACGAACTATCCGGTACCAGTGATTAATATACAGCTGAACTGCTGGATGTAAAATATCGTGATTCGTCTACCTAGAACAAAACATATAAAAACCATTTTCAGCAATGTAATTACACACCGTGGTCTGCGAGTTTCGGGTATTTTTCTGTCTTTACATTGAAAGGAATGTATTTTCTTTCGATTTAGTCAGCTGTTGAAAGTTTCGCAAGCTTGCTACAGTGAGTTATGTAATAACCAGAGGAGAGACTCCTTCTCAGACATATTTATCACCTTGTTATGCCGTTCCAGGTTTGACCCCTTCCAGTGCCGTTTTACCTGGAATTCTTTATCTCGCTACGACGTGAGTTCCTAATAGGTTTCTCTGACTGATCTACTCTCTTCTCGGAAAACGTATTTCACGGGGTAGTCAATACAGCCCATGTATTTGCTCGGCGCCAAAGAGGAACTTCTACAGTTAGATTTAATTACTGGTATCAAAAATTGTAAATTAACTGAACTTATACACTCCTGGAAATTGAAATAAGAACACATTGACGCCGGTGTGTAAGACCCACCATACTTGCTCCGGACACTACGAGAGGGCTGTACAAGCAATGATCAGACGCACGGCACAGCGGACACACCAGGAACAGCAGTGTTGGCCGTCGAAGGGCGCTAGCTGCACAGCGGTTGGGCACCGCCGCAGTCAGTGTCAGCCAGTTTGCCGTGGCATACGGAGCTCCATCTCAGTCTTTAACACTGGTAGCATGACGCGATAGCGTGTACGTGAACCGTATGTGCAGTTGACGGACTTTGAGCGAGGGCCTATAGTGGGCATGCGGGAGGCCGGGTGGACGTACCGCCGAATTGCTCAACATGTGGGGCGCGAGGTCTCCACAGTACATCGATGTTGACGCCAGTGGTCGGCGGAAGGTGCACGTGCCCGTCGACCTAGGTCCGGACAGCAGCGACGCACGGACGCACGCCAAGACCGTCGCATCCTACGCAGTGCCGTAGGGGACCGCACCGCCACTTCCCGGCAAATTAGGGACACTGTTGCTCCTGAGGTATCAGAGAGGACCATTCGCAACCGTCTCCATGAAGCTGGGCTACGGTCCCGCGCACCGTTAGGTCGTCTTCCGCTCACGCCCCAACATCGTGCAGCCCGCCTCCAGTGGTGTCGCGACAGGCGTGTATGGAGGGACGAATGGAGACGTGTCGTCTTCAGTGATGAGAGTCGCTTCTGCTTTGGTGCCAATGATGGTCGTATGCGTGTTTGGCGCCGTGCAGGTGAGCGCCACACTCAGGACTGCATACGACCGAGGCACACAGGGCCAACACCCGGCATCATGGTGTGGGGAGCGATCTCCTACACTGGCCGAACACCTTTGGTGATCGTCGAGGGGACACTGAACAGTGCACGGTACATTCAAACCGTCATCGAACCCATCGTTCTACCATTCCTAGACCGGCAAGGGAACATGCTGTTCCAACAGGACAATGCACGTCCACATGTATCCCGTGCCACCCAACGTGCTCTAGAAGGTGTAAGTCAACTACCCTGGCGAGCGAGATCTCCGGATCTGTCCCCCATTGAGCATGTTTGGGACTGGATGAAACGTCATCTCACGCAGTCTGCACGTCCAGCACGAACGCTGGTCCAGCTGAGGCGCCAGGTGGAAATGGCTTGGCATGCCGTTCCACAGGACTACATCCAGCACCTCTACGATCGTCTCCATGGGAGAATTGCAGCCTGCATTGCTGCGAAAGGAGGATATACACGGTACTAGTGCCGACATTGTGCATGCTCTGTTGCCTGTGTCTATGTGCCTATGGTTCTGTCTGTGTGATCATGTGTTGTATCTGACCCCAGGAATGTGTATATAAAGTTTCCCATTCCTGGGACAATGAATTCATGGTGTTCTTAATATTTCAATTTCCAGTAGTGTATAACGGTAGGTCCAAAAGAATCTATGATACCATTCATTTTGAAAAAAAAAAATAGTTTCCGATACCAGAAGAAAAAAAAAAAAACAGGAGCTTATAAGTGATACGTACAATATAACAACAATTATAACTAAAATTTTAATTTTTTGTTAATTGCTGGAATATATCCAAATTCTTGTAAGATGGTATTATTTAAGCATTCCAAAAAACGACCACTGCAATTGAACGAACGTAATACCGTATAAGAAACTAATTAACTAGCATCTGACAGGCCCCTGAAAACATATTTCATAACTATTTTTTTAGTTTAACACTTGCATAAACTTGACCACTTCTGAATATCCTCAGTACTCGACAACCTACGACTTGCCGTTGGGAGGAGAATACAGCGATAAAGTCGTATACTGACATCAGGAAACTAATTTTTTCCTGTAGTTCTACTGCCTGTTATAATCTATGTGAGGAACCATGAAAATTCTGCTGCTGATATCGTCGGAGACAGATCATCATAAAACAACATCCCTTAGAGCTCATTCCTAGAACCATACCTGTTTTCTGTTAAAACGAAAGACGTGACTAACGTCTTGAGTCACTGTCCGTTTCATCTCTTCGCTGACGACCTGCGTCTCCAAACTACATAGCCATCAATGTAGAACAGATAAATG